>SNQJ01S0235956.1:0-13858 GCA_010110895.2 Picea sitchensis
CGTTCTTCCATCTGTCTGTCTATGATGTCAATAGCGCACAATTGCACACTTGGTTTAATCATACATTTATCTATTTGAACTATGTCTGCCATAGTTACTTGTGAGATCTCGGCTGAATCTCTTTCTTCTTTTTCATTCAAATCAAGTGAGATTTTCACTATATTCATTTGACTCAAAGCCTCGACATTACCTTCGCTATCAATGCCTAACAAATTACCATCTATAGAACCAAAAGCCTCTTCTAAGGATTTCGTTACCCTCTTGGCTTACAACTTACCTTCTGAGATACTGTGCTCCCATTCTTTTAATAAAATATTTCCTCTGGTCTGCTCCGAAATGGAAAAACTAGGAGTACTTCTCGATTCCCTGTTGTTTGTAGCTATTACAGCCTCTTGAAAAGCGACCCGAGCTGCTCCAGCTTCTCTTTCTTTGACAGATAAATTTTCCAAAACTTGATTAACAAGTAAGCAGTTGTCCTGAATCACCTCTACCTTAGCGAGTAAATTTCGCTGGGCCGCATAAACTCTGCTCCGAATCTCCATCGCCTGGGACTGGAACATCCCAATATTTATAACTTTACTTTTGGCAATTTCCACTCTAGCCTGTAGCTGTTCGATCAAGTCTTTTTGCTGGCCCGCTTGTATCTGACCATTCCAAACCACCAGCTCTGCTTGTTCGAGCTTAGTTTTGAGCATCTCTATCTCACTTTTATTGGCCAACCTTGCTTGTTCTATCCCTACACTCGCCTAGTCCTTGGCAACCTCCTATGCTGTGGCTAGTCTGGCTTCTAGGGTTTTGATGAGGCGATTTTTTCGCTTCAGCTGGTTTTTCAGAACTCCGACTGAAAATTGATTCACTGTGGCATATGCCCCTAATGTCCCGGTTATTTATGTCACGAACTGTTCATTCTTCTTGTCTTTCCCATCAGTCAATACTTTGTACTTCTTGGTTGTTGATTCCCCTTCCTGATAGAATTCTCTCTTTACCATAACCTTTCTCTTCTTATCAAAGAAGAACTCATTTGGAGGGAGCTCTTCCATCCTTATAGGTCTCAATTCTTCATTTAAAATCCACCCTGCATCAATATTTCCCTGAGTTGACTGCAAGGGAGTAATGGATGCGATGGGATCTTCGATTTGCTTAGCCGGTTGCCCCAGAGTAATAACCAGAGTCTGCGTTTTTGGCGGGTCGGGAGTCTTTATCTCTGTTTTCGGACTCTTAGTTTGCTCTTCCCCGTCCTAGTGTTTTTCTTGGCTGGGTGTCGCATCTTTGGAGCCTTCGGCTTCTTTTTGTTTCACCTCCGCCGTACTCGGATTCTCACCCCGCAATATTGCGGGAAGACAACTGTGTCGATGTTCTTGGAATTTTAGAACATCGGCCCTCTCTTCAGGTGCCAGGGTTTGTATCGGAGCCAAAATCTCAGCATAAGATCTTGCGCCTCGAAAAATGTCATCCGAGGGTGAATTTTCATGTTCGAACCTTTTGAGTCCGCAACTGGCCAGATGATTACTTATGACCCTTTACGGATCGTGCTTCTTGAATTCAATAAGAACCAATTTTAGGTCTTCCAGGGTTGCTGCCTCAGCTTTAGCATGCCCGAAATCTAAAAAAGAATATGAATTTAAATGAACAGGAAAAGGTGGCCATACCTTCTTTGAATATCCCTTAAGCTCCTTGCTTATGCCACTGATTATTGTTTGTCTAGCAACCTCACGACAAACCAGCTTGTCGGGTATGAATAATGGTAATGCATGCGGGGGAATAGAAGCCTCGAAAACTATGAGATATGAGAATTCGGCTTCTACATACCAGTCATCTATACTGCTCAAATTCATCACTATACTGTTCGAGATCCAGGGTGGTGGGTGGCTGAAAATAGTGACATGCAGCGGTACCATTACCCAGTTAAATATTTCATATACGAAATTTTCCGCTTTATTTTCCCACAATTTTGAATGATAGATGTGGATGGGCTTGACCTCTGATGGAGTCCAACTCTAGCTCATTAAGTGAAAGGGTGTTAGAAAACACACGACGTCCATAATGTATGCAGACATAAAAAATGAAGCAATCTTTCTGCTCTCTTTCTGCGCCCGATACTCTGTAACTCGACTGGTCAAGCTATCAGACAACATTTTTGCCCAGTCGAAGGAACAAACTTCGATGACTTGATGTATTAGAGGCACCCATTGAAGAAAGAAATGTGTGGCATCCTCTCTCCCGTATAATCTGCAGGTCATCATAGCTATATACTTGAACTATGGTTCCAAGGAAACTATTGAATATATACCATTACTGTCTGCCCTGAACTTCGCAGAGTGTGAAACCCAATCTCTGATTAAGCTGGACATAGTCTTGTCATATTGCACACATTCCTTTTGTTTGAAGTTCTCCAAGAATTCGGCATCGTATGTAAGGTCCGACACGGTAGGCAACTTGTACATAGCCTGCAGTTGTTCGGGTCTGAAAGTCCCGATGGTGACCTTCTATTCATTGATGATGGTTCTAGTTGGTATGTCCACATGGTCTAATGCCCACCAGAACATATCATAGTAAGGGAGAAGTCATGGCTTGGACGCTACTTTATGCATTCCAGATTGGACGACGATCTTATATTTGGTGGTTAGGTCGTCTTTTTCATTGTCATTGGAATCATCAGAATAATCTACTAATTCGGCCTGTAGAACATCAAAAACAAACGACCAGGTTCAGAATGAGTTGACACTTCAAGGTGAAGTATCAGCGACGTTGTCTGAACCTTGTCCCGAAACCTCAACGTTGGCTTTAGACGCTTTTCGCGGGGCCATGGCGAGGGGTCCTGCTTTAGCTCTTCTGCGATAAAAATATGTATACATACAGAAATTAGTTCGCTGATACAAGTGTGCTTTGCGTAATATAGAAATGAATTTGTGATAACGAATAACAACTCTATATATTCAAAAACTCGGTACTTTTTAAGAACAGATCGGTCAAATCATGCTTAAATATAAATTTAGCAATAAAAAACCCAATCTTTACTTGTCGATTCGCCTTGTTTCTAATTAATGCCATAAATTTTGGCAATTCGAAATGTCAGTTGGCGTAAGGAAGAATTAAGATTTCCTCGTAAACTGTGCATGCATCAAATCACGGGAAATACTGGCTTAGCTCAATTAATCAGGTTTTACCAAAGTTAATTAATCTTTCGGTACTCGTTGCATCGAGAGTTTTTGCTTTATCCTTTTGAACCTCTAACACCCGAGATTGCGATGATTGTCTTTGGTTAATAAAAAACATAACTATGATTAGGTGCTTAATTAATTACATGATTATTCATATCGCAATTTCGTGACTCGGAGCTTCGAAGGTATAGCTTTTGGGAAGTTTGTATGCCGAGTTGCGAAACCGCGAGATCGTGATGATATGTTTTGATTAAAAGGGAGGATAAAATTGGATTAAGTGTTTAATTAATTATGTTTATATCTTTATCCCGACTTTGCGACTCGGGGCTTTGACAGTGAAGCTTTTTAAAAGAAAACATTCCAAGTTGCGAATTTTCGATAGAACTTAACCACGGCTAAGCTTTTACCTTTAACCTTAACACGGGTTACTAGAACAAGAAATTCATGGTTTCGGCTATCGGGGTTACGACAGTAAGACTTTTAGATTTAGTAAACACCGAGACGCGAAACCCCGATGATGCTTAACCGTAATTTAGGAAAATTTTACTCTCGTTACTGACCTGGGTAAAATTTTAAAACGATTTCGCCGTTTTGTTGTTCAGGACTTGTGAACTATGTGATCTATAACATCCGACATACGAAATCCCGAGGTAAAAAAAAGGGGGAAAATTATTTGAACAAAAAGTAGAACTCGCCTTGAGAGTATGATAACCATCGCCGCTCACGTGATGAGACTTCAGAGATTTTGAAACAACAGAAGGGAAATACGAAAACCATCTTTCGATTTCGAGCATTAAGATATGAAATTCAAAACGGGCTAAAAAACAAAGGCGGCTTCAACACTTAACATTGTAAGAAGTTGTGTGTTTGGTGTAAAATTCACATAAAGTGTAGGAAGCATAAACAACATCATGGTCACTCCAATATACATTGGTATATTGATTTCACAATGTTTAATAGGTAATTTTTCCAAATGTGTTCATGAGTTTTGTGCAAAATGTGTTTATTGTGTCTTGCAGTTGTTTTGGTTGCATATATTTTATTAGCCATTTGTTTTTGTGGTTATTTGCAAGAATGCCACTATTGAAATCATCAATGATTAAAAAGATATGGTAATTGTGAATTGATTGCTCTTTTATTGTTGCAGTCATTGTTGAAATGCATGCAAATGATGCAACATATATGCACATAATGTAAATTAGATGTTATAGATATCCTAGTTGAAAAACTTGCGAAAAATCGTCGACTTTTTAAAAAATTGTGATTTTTTCCGGGCAACGAAAAATCGGCCTTAAAAAGTCATGATTTTTTAAAACTTGAATAAGTCACGAATTATTCATAAAAGTCATTGGCAAGTCAGTGGAAATCACGGGGATAAAGCAATTTTTTTGAGTTTTTTTTTGTCATTTGTGTTTTTCGTTCTTGGAGAAGGAAGTAGAAGGGCTTGACTCGGTCGAGTAGGTACTAGACCCCACCAACATGCAAGATTAATTTAAAAAAAAAGGGTTTGACCAAAAACGATGACAAGTAAAAGTTGACATTTCCTTTAGCTTTCCTTTTTATTCTTTTACTTAAATATTTAACATTACCATTAATTGTTTCAGGAGGTTTGAGAGTGGTTCCAACCTCATCGGACTTGATATGAAGAAAGTAGAATTTCTTATCCCATTCAAAATCCAACAGACTTAACAATTTTCAGGATTTCAGGATTGGTAGGATTGCAACATTTTCATTGGATTCTATCACGTATGAGGGTATGGTATTGCCATTTAATCAAGAGCACCAATCCCTTTATGTACCTCGATGTTGGTGGTATTGAATTGAACTCCTCTGACATGGCCTTAGTAAAAATGTACCTTTCACTCAAAGAAAAATCATTGATTAGGCATGTTAATCTTTTTATACCATATTATATAGCTTCGATTAGGTAGTTTCATCAAAATTGGGAGGTGTTCACTAATGTATCTAGAGGATCAAGGTAGAGGAAAAGGGTGATACTAATGATGAGGATCCAAATATAAGTGATGGTAGAACATTTCTTGTCATTTATGTTAGTCATTTAAATGTTCTTTCTCATTTATTCATAATTCTTTCTTTCAAATTTTCAATAATACTTTGGAATCATGGTTTGGAATTTTTAAAATACAATTTTTTAATTAAAATATAAATATTTTATGTAATTTTTAGTAAACCAAGTCATTGAAATCATATCGGTTTGAGTCAATCCGAGTTTGAGTTCGAGTCGAAGTTGACCATCGATCGATTTCAAGGCTGAGTCCAAGTTTTAAAACATTGCATTGTTCATCTACCTCATGATGATGAAATACATTCATATATGTGATGTCATTTTGTATTGGTTCTCCACTTTTGTGTCCTTGATTGGAAAACTATAAGGGTTCAGGAGTCAATATCAAGTTTGATGTATCATTTTTTATTTGGCATCCACTACATCATATATATGAGTGCTTTATCCATACCTAAGTGCCACTGTGTTTATCTGATGTTGTTGTTGCTTTATATGTTTAAAATTTTGGAAAAAATGAATATAATTTTTTTGTTTTTTAATGTTTTTCGTGGTTTTTTGATTTTTTGTCGACTTTTTCCGATTTTTTCCGAAACAATGTTTTCCAGACCCTCACTAAATTTTTTCCAATGCCGAATTTTTCAACTTTGATAGATATATTGTTGGAGTTACTTCACACACACCTACGATTTATTTTTCCTAAGGTCATTCCTTTTTTATTAGTCATTATCCAGTCTCCTATATTTTAGGGGAGAATATTCCACCTGGAGAATATTCTCTTTCAGTTGACACTTCAGTTTGACTAGTTGAGTTGAGTTTAGATGTTGCATTGGTTTTTTCACCATGCAAAATTGGGATCATCACCAACTCACTACTCTTGTTCAATTAGTTAACTGAAGACTAGTTGACTAGTTAACTCAGCTAGGTGACAGTGCACTCCCGTAACTTCCTAAGAGACTAGACTAGGTGGCAGTTTACTCTTGTAACTGCTGGTGTGTGTCCATATCAATATAGACCACCACTATGGCTCATTAGTTACTCATGTATCCTATATCTATTGTAAATTATTCACTCTTTGAGTGTGGAACACAGTTAATGAGAATTCTTCCATTCTTTCTCTCTTGCTTCTTTCTCAATTTCTCTTTACAAATGTGTGTGGTATTTCTAGATAGATCTATTCTGTGCAGGTTCAACACATTTACATGGTATCAGAGCCAATAGGCTGCTAAGAAAAATATACACCAAATCATTTTTTGCAGGTACAAAAGATTGAAGACAACAAAAGGATGGATTATTTGCCGTAAATACTTCTCACGCCTGACAACTATTTGGAATAGAAACCAAAAATTCTTCTTCTTAGATGCAGAGGCTTGTACCAAATTACTATGGCAATGGAATTAGAGCCTGATTCTACCGATGAGAAAAATGACTTTCTCAATAGACAAGATATGGACATAGGAAATATCAGCATGTCTGTTTCTCCCGAACTTTTCCATCAAGTATATGAAGAATCACAAGGATTAATTCCAAATGAATTATGGACCAGATTGGAGGTTCTATTTGGGAAGAAAGAATATTGTGAATATTTCATGCAGGAGGTCGAACAGATAGATCCAAAAGAGAATCCAACAGAAGATCAAGCCTCTTATTATGAAGAGTCTTCTACAAACGTTTTTGCAGAAATTAGTATTCCAATAATTGAAGATGATGTCTACTCCATTTCAGATTTATTTTCTGAAATTCATGTGGAAGATATATGGAATGCATCTTAGGAGTCACATGTAGACACTTTTGCATGCACCATGCATGCATGTTAGGAGACAAAAAGAGAGCCACACACATCAGACACCATTATGATATTTTATGAGAAAAATTTGCAGAAACAAATTGGATATTTGAATTCCTCTCGGGAAAATATCTAATTTCAAAAAAAAATATCGTCCAAAATGGAGTCCGGGAACTGAAGTTATGATCATTTCAAAATCAACAAAATTTCAGCGTTTTTCCGGAAATGGCCGTACGGTTTTCAAAGTTTCATCCAAACTTTATTTGGATATTATTCATTACAAGAAGATAAAGTGGATATGCGTGGAAATATCAATGATGTATATACTTCATCAGATCCGTGCAGACATCTACATTTTCAACAAAATCTTCAAAGAGAACAAACTTGCACAGTTGCGAGGTCTTCTTGGAGTGAAAGACATGGTTGCTTAGCAACTGCCTTTTGTTCCTTATCATTTTTTATTTTATGCATTGTAATTTGAGGGGGGTTTTTGTCCCCATGAGGTGTTCCCTCTTTCCTCGTTTAGTTCAGTGTATCTTTTGTATTTGGGTACCTAACATGGCCTCGTAGCTGGGATCCATTCTTTATTTTCACCATAGTGATGTTCAGGGGGGGTGTTGGAGTTACTTCACACACACCTATGATTTATTTTTCCTAAGGTTATTCCTTGTTTATTAGTCATAATTAGTCATTATCCAGTCTCCTATATTTTAGGGGAGAATATTCCACCTGGAGAATATTCTGTTTCATTGACACTTCAGTTTGAGTAGTTGAGTTGAGTTTAGATGTTGCATTGGTTTTGTCACCATGCAACACTAGGATCATCATAACTCACTACTCTTAATCCAGTCAGTTAAGCGAAGACTAGTTGACTAGTTAACTTCTGACTAGGTGACTGAGTTCACTCCACAAATAGCGCCTAAGAGACTAGACTAGGTAGAGTTTTCTTGTAGCTGGCGGTGTGTGTCGGATAATCTAGACCACCACTATGGCTCATTGTTGAAGTTACTCAACACACACCTAAGATTTGTTTTTCCTAAGGACATTCCTTGTTTATTAGTCATAATTGTTCATTATCCAATCTCCTATATTTTTAGGGAGAATATTCCCACTAGAGAATATTCTCTTTTAGTTGACACCAGTTTGATCTGGGATTGAGTTGAGTTTAGATGTTGCATTGGTTTTGTCACCATGCAACATTGAGATCTCTGTAACTCACTACTCTTGCTGTTCAATTAGTTGGCCGAAGACTAGTTGACTAGTCAACTTAACTAGGTGGCAGTGTGATTCACTCCGGTAACTACGAGAGACTAGACTAGGTGGCAGGGTCTACTCTTGGCAATTGTTGGTGTGTGTTCGGATCAATCTAGACCACCACTATGGCTCAGTAGTTACTCATTTATCCTATATACATTATAAATTATTCACTATTTGAGAGTGTGGAATATGATTAATGAGAATTGCTTTCATTCTTTCTATCTTGCTTCTTCTTTCTCAAATTCTCTCTACAAATGTGTGAGTTATTTTCTAGCTAGATCTAATATCTACAGGTTCAACACATTTACAAAAAAAAAAAAAAAAAAAAAAAAAAAAAAAAAAAAAAAAAAAAATTGGTACAAAATATTGAAGACAATAAAAGATGGATTATTCTCAAAAATGCTTCTCCACGCCCTAATAACTATTTGGAATGCAGAGCCAAAGTGCTTCTACTTATATGTAGAGGCTTGTACAAAATAACCATGGAAATGGAGGTAGAACCAGATTCTGCCGATGAGAAAAATGATTTTTTCAATAGACAAGATGTGGCCATAGGATGTACCCTCTATTTTATTTCTCCCAAAATTCTCCATCAGGTATATGATGAATCACAAGAATTCACTCCAAGCAGAATTATGGATGGAGAATATTGGAGGGTTTATTTGGGAATAAGGAAGAATTCATGCAAATTGTTGACAAGATAGAGAATGTAGAAAATTCATTGGAATATAAATCATTTCGGTTTGAAGAGCCTTCTACACAAGTATCTACAAGAAATTTGTATTCCATTCATTGAAGAAGATGATGTCTACTCCATTTCAGATTTTTTTCTGAAATTCATGTGGAAGATATATGGCATGCATCTCGGGGGAGTCACATGCAGATACTTTTCCATGCACAATGCATGTTGAGGGAGACAAAAAGGAATACACGCATCAGACCCAATTCTGATATTTTCTGAGCAATATTTTCAAAAACAAATTGGATATTTGAATTCCTCTTGGGAAAATATCAATTTCAAAAAAAATCTTGCAAAGCGAGGTTGGGAACTGAAGTTATGAACGTTTCAAAATCAACAAAATTTTAACATTTTTGAACGACCATTTTTGAATTTCAAAATTTCTTCAAAATTTATTTGGATATTATTCATTACAAGAGATAAAGTGGATAATATTGGAAATATCAATGATGCATATACTTCATCGAATCGATGTGAACATCTACATCTTCAACAAAATCTTCCAAGAGCACAAACTTACCTGCGGTTAGGGTCTTCTTGGGTGAAGGACATGGTTGCTTAGCAACTTTTTTTTGTTCCTTTTCATTTTTTATTTTATGCATTGTAATTTGAGGGGTTTTGTTCCCATGAGGGTTTCCCTCTTTCATCGTTTAGTTGGTGTAACTTTTGTATTTGGGTACCTAACATGGCCTACGTGTATTCGGGACCCATTCTTTATTCACCATAGTGATGTTCAAGGGGTGTTGGGTTACTTCACTTTTACACCTAAGATTTATTTTCCCTAAAGATATTCTTTGTTTATTATTCACAATTATTCATTATCAGGTCTCCTATATTTTTAGGGAATATTTCCACTTGGAGAATATTTTCTTCAGTTGACACTTTAGTTTGACTAGTTCGAGTTGAGTTTTAGGCACGTTGCATTGGTTTGTCACCATGCAACATTGAGATTATCACCAACTCACTACACTTTGTTCAGTGGAGTTAATTGAAGACTAGTTGACTAGTTAACTTCCCTGACTAGGTAATGATTCACTCCCGTGCTTGAGAGACTATATTAGGTGGAAGTTTACTCTTGTAGCTGTTGGTGTGTGTGTCCGGATCAATCCTAGACCACCACTATGGCTCATTATTTACTCATTTATCCTATATATATATTGTAAACTATCACTCTTTGAAGGTGTGGAATATGGTTATTGAGAATTATTTCATTCTTTCTATCTTGCTTCTTCTTTCTCAAATTCTCTCTGCGGAAATATTGTAGTATTTTTCTAGCTAGATCTATTTTGTAGGTTCAACACATTTATATCATTAGTTACTCATGTATCCTATATCTATTGTAAATTATTCACTCTTTGAGTGTGGAACACGGTTAATGAGAATTCTTCCATTCTTTCTCTCTTGCTTCTTCTTTCTCAATTTCTCTGCGCAAAATGTGTGTGGTATTTTCTAGCTAGATCTATTGCAGAGTTCAACACATTTACATTTACATCTAACAAGACAAGCTCAATTTTGTTATAGCAATAGTATTTTGTTGTGATTTCTATGCTTTTTCTATGCAAATAAAACACCATGAATAAAGTATATCATGTTGAAATTTAAGTTTACAAATTGATTGTTTTATGGTTGGTAATTTAAACGTGCTTCTTAGAAGCAAAAGTTCATAATACTTGTTAGATCCTTATATTTAAAATATTATTAATATGTATTTGAAACCTACATGTCTTCAAATTTACAATTGATAAACTATTGTAAATACAATTGTTGTGATGGAGAAAATTGTAGTATTGTGTGAAAAAAATTACAAACCTTGGATCCCATATTCAGGGTGCGTGGGAAATTTATATGAACCATAGATTTGAACCATCTTTATAAGAGATTTGATAAAGCTCAAATATTTTTTAATTGAATTTGGGAATGGTTGGCAGAGGTATGGTAAATTATATTTGTGGATTTTTCAAATTTTGCAAGATCAATTGGCTTCTTAGGGTAAATAAATTGTTCATATTTGAATGTACAATTGCATAACCAAACGAAGTATTAATAATTTCAAAAGACAAGTAAAGGCTCTTAAAACAAATAAGAGTGACATAGTAAATTCGTAGTCTAAACGTTCTGAGAAATGATTATTTTTTCGACGATATTTACTACGGAACATTTGCTAGAAATCAGGTGAGAAATTGTTAGATCTGTAGATTTGAGTGATTATTTATGTATAATCTAAGTGCCCTCGTGGTTTTCAACATATTGAATCCATTTATACGCATTCATAAATGGTTTAAACATAAAAATGTGAATT
Organism: Picea sitchensis; assembly: GCA_010110895.2. Classification (NCBI taxonomy): domain Eukaryota; kingdom Viridiplantae; phylum Streptophyta; class Pinopsida; order Pinales; family Pinaceae; genus Picea; species Picea sitchensis. The sequence continues at coordinate 11,266 of SNQJ01S0235956.1, forward strand.
CATGCAAATTTATATAAATTCAGTTCAACCAAAAAAAACATTTAGAGTAGAACAATTAAACAACACCATAAAGAAATTTGAACATCAATCCTTCTTTATTACCATATGCTTGGTTAGATTCCAACAACAATCTGTGTGGTCGGGCCTCCTAAAGTGACAAAGATCTCCTCCAACATAACAGAGACAACAATGACGTGGCCAAGACTTTGTGATGCCTGCGTGACATCAACATGGATGGCACATTTGGGTGTGGACAAAGCATATTTATGTCGATGACATGGCCGATTGGAGGCCATGTGGGATAGGGATCGTACAGATCATACATATACTTGGCGGTGAATCAGAGGGCTACTAAGAGTCATATCCACTCACTTGTGGAGAAAGTGAAAGAACATATTGAGTCTTATATCAAATTGTCGCTCTTGCATTCCATATAGACATTCCTCTAAGAAAAGATCATATTTTTTTAATAATATTAAATTACATGGATATTTCTCTCATTATGGTGAGTAATAAAACAAATGGGTATGAATTAGAGACTTGGTTCCTTGTCCACAAACAAGGGGTGTCATACACCAATTTGGTGTGGATTGACTATGATTTCTAATTAGATTATTATTATTATTATTCCTTTTTTTCCTTTGAAACTTGACACAGACCAAGCAAGGACCAATGATAAAAACAACATCCATGAAATTGTGTCAAATACAAGCCCAAACCCTAAGTAGAGGAGTTTCTTTGGCTCACAAGGCATCACAATGGAAAAGATAAACCGACTAAATAATACAATGCATGACTTGGGTACCATTCAACGGATGACCAAAAGGAAATCCCAGAGAAGGGGAATCAATCCTAGTCAATAATTCACCAAAGAAAAACAACAAATCTACACCATATCTAATAGTCAAGCTATAACTCAAACAAAACTAGTTGCAATGTTATCTCATAGGTGTCAAGCCAAGATGGGAACTCAAAATCCATTTTCCTCCACTATCACCAACAACTTCACAATAATGCTTAGACCCAAATGCTATTGTAGGTTCCAATATGGTAGCCAACGCTAGGATGTATACCAAGTGAGAGTTGTTGCAAGCTAGCGAGAAAGATGAGTTTCGTGTAGAAAAAAAGAATCTCCAAACCAATGAGTCTGAGAATAAGAAAATGACTAAGTGATGGACAATACATAGGGTAGGGTAAGTCTTTAAGAAACGAGAGAAAACATCAACTGTTGGATGTCAATCAAAAGTGAAAAATGAAGGGGGATCAATTGCCAACGATCTATGTTAAATGTAGGTGTAAAGTTCCAGTACAGGAGGTCAAGGTGGCAAGCGGAGGATAGGCCAAGGTGGAGGAAAAATTACAAAGTCGAGTACAATACCGTGATGGAAAATCTACCTAGTTAAATGTTGGGTTGAGAACATTGAATGCACAGGCTCGAAGGCCAAATGGTATACCACATGCATAATGTTTACCAAAGGTGAACCATATAACACAATTCTAGTCCACGCTGTCAACTAACAAGAAGCCAAGGGATTATAACACATATGTGCTATGTTAAGTTGTTGTATATGCTTTTACCTTGCAAAATTTTTCATTATTGATACCATTTATACCATGGATATGAAAACGTAATGATGCATGCATAAGATAAAGAGCTTGTTGAGATAACCAAGCCTTGGGCCATTTTGTTTTTACTTTTCCAACCATGTAACTCACAAACTCAACACAAAGCCCACCTTCCAAATGCATTAATAAGCCATATATCCAAAAATGTAACTAGAGAAAAGTTAGCACCATAGATGTGTGTGCATGTAAAATAAACATTGACATCAAACCTTAAATCCATAATATAATTTGAGACATACAACCACATAATACTTGTGCAAGAGATATGTAGCTATGAAGCAGGAACCTGGAAATTGTAAATTATCCACTTCTTGTTCACATTCCATACAACTCCATCATGCCTCAACACCAAGAAACAACATAATATCTCCCTAACTAGATCACTTTTATGGATGCTTGGGCCATTTTGTTTTTACTTTTCCAACCATGTAACTCACAAACTCAACACAAAGCCCACCTTCCAAATGCATTAATAAGCCATATATCCAAAAATGTAACTAGAGAAAAGTTAGCACCATAGATGTGTGTGCATGTAAAATAAACATTGACATCAAACCTTAAATCCATAATATAATTTGAGACATACAACCACATAATACTTGTGCAAGAGATATGTAGCTATGAAGCAGGAACCTGGAAATTGTAAATTATCCACTTCTTGTTCACATTCCATACAACTCCATCATGCCTCAACACCAAGAAACAACATAATATCTCCCTAACTAGATCACTTTTATGGATGGGACCCCTCTCTAGTGTCAATGTGATGATGATCAATTTTATTGAAGAATGAGGTGTGTTGTAGTCTGAGAGAAAGTATGAGATAGTTACCGGTAGATCCTTACATAGAGAAACACATACTATAAAATCATATAGAAGAACACAGTCATATAGACAAACATACACAAGAGGTGAGAGAACCATCAAAGCTTTTTATTATATTCAGAACAATCTCTTCTTACATCCC
>SNQJ01S0235959.1:0-13861 GCA_010110895.2 Picea sitchensis
AGTGGATGCAACTAATAATTTACTTAGCAAAGGCATTCCTGGCGAGCAGTAAATATATTATATGGGAAGGAAGGTCTTGCTGTTCTGATCATTTTGGATTGCCGTGGAACCCTGTCTAAGTTTCAGAGCGGAAGGCTGAAGGCCGAAGCTATGCCAGATGAAATTCCTCCTAGGGTTAGATACATAGATAGCCGAATATTCTGTGCTTTTTTCATCTAAATACAAGGATTCGTCTTAAACATCCACGCAGACATAGCGATTATGACCTGCAGTTAGAGTTAACCTTAAAAATTGGGAAATGAGTCAGAGATAAATCAATCGAAAAAGATATACCTATATCTTTAAGATGGTATGTACGTCTGCTGCTGTTGCCGCTTCAGAAAACTCGAAATTGCGTTCTGAATGGAAATCTAAATCGACCTTGTGTTCTGAATGGAAATCTAAATCAATAGATGTTGTTGTAGTGAGGATGAGCTATGGGAGGAAGAGGCTGAAGAGAATGAATGACTGAATGTAGGCTGGTGGAACAAGCAACAGCCGCTTTCCAATGGTACCCATACTCGTTGCTGCTCTCTCACACAGCAACCCAATACTTACCAGGCTTGCCCATCCCTCGTTGTTTACCGAAGATGGTGGCCCGTCCACGCGTCAAGAGTATAAGTCAACCATCGCGAGTTTCAAAACTGGGAAAGCATGCCGCAGTCAAGTTATGTTAGTATCTCTTAATTGCGTTGCAGACCATTTCAATTGCTAGATATCTAATTATCAATTTATGGGAATGGAAAAAGGAACTGTTCCTTCAACGATCAATAACCTGATAGTTGTAATAGCCGTGGCATATGATGGGATAAATATTTGTCCGGATTTTATGAAAGGACGAGCAGTTCGGTTTCAAAAATACAAAATAAACTCAGACAGCTGCCCGAACATCACTCCTTATTCTTTTAACTCACGGTAATGACACCGAATTAAGATACGATGCAATCCGTTATCAACAGTAGGAATCCGAACGTCCAGGCTTTTTTTTTTCTTTTTTTCTTTTTTTTTTTTTAAGCAAAGAAAACTATCACGAATTGGGGAAAAAGACAGAACCCTTCCAGAATTTAAGATTCATGAACAGAGACAGTTGTATTAACAACGAGACAGAATATAACATACCGGGAACAATAATTTCATGGCAGCTACATTAAGGCAGGAAATATTTCAATTCTGGCAGTAACGACTCAAATTCCGCGGTTTCATAAAGCAAAAAGGGAAACGCAGGGAAAATGCCTTCCAAGGGGATGATGGTGAGGGCGAAGACGTCCAGGCTGAGTTAAACGCCATCCTCTTTTAAAATATCTCGCATGCAACCAGTAACGTTCGAACTATGAAAACAACACTTAAATCAGTTCCTTGGAAATTAACTCAATTCAAATTAAACCATCGATATCCACCAATACTCCTCCTTTTTTTTTTTTTTTTTTTATAGCAGGCATCCATCACGGAAACTTACAATAGTCGACATCAGTGATCCCATAGAGTTTACGACAAATTCAATCAATATGCATATTGATCTTAAAAATTCGTTTTACAAAAACCATGATGAGAATAACGAGCACACAACAATTAACTCGATCAACGACGAAAAAATCAACATAATCATGTCAACGGAACCCGTAGTGAATCCCAAGTCGCGGGTCGAACCCTCTCTGATACCATATGTAACGACCCCCTTCGTTACGTCTATGAATGGCGAAGTGCAATAGGAAATAACAAATAAGATTTTTTTTTTTAGGCAAAAACTATCAATAATTGGGGAAAACACGTAACCCTTCTAGAATTTGTATCTAACGTAATGTGGACAGTCAGATAACAACGAGACAGAATATAACATACCGGGAACAATAATTTCATGGCAGCTACATTAAGGCAGGAAATATTTCAATTCTGGCAGTAACTACTCAAATTCTGCGGTTTCATAAAGCAAAAAGGGAAACTCAGGGAAAACGCCTTCCAAGGGGGATGATGGTGAGGGCGAAGGCGCCCTGTAGCCGAAGTTAAACGCCATTGAAATGCAACAGGTTACAAACCATTAATTCTCTGACTGAGGTAAAACAAAACGGACTATCAACCGCAGAGGTAAACGTCATTGGAACACAGACCGAGTTAACCAACCCGTTCGTATGATTCCATTCTCAGGGACGGGCGTGTAAAACACTGAGCAAGAGATGAGTACAAGCTTGGATACATAGGCCCAAGTGCCTCTAACATCACGAGAAGGAAGCACGATTTTTGGGTTCAATGCTCGCCCAGCGAAGGGCATATGGTTACACAGTAGCCAGAGTTATATAGATGCGCTCATGTCTGCTTTTTTTTAGGTAGTTTTGTTTGTTTTGTGGTGCAACAGCTGCAGAGGCCGAGAAGTGAATCGCCAGGTCAATCTCAAGAAGCAAACACAGAGCCGGGGATGAGTAGCATGCAGAAAAATCCTTTGATGAGAGGAAATGCAGTGAGGATCCATTAAATTTTTCTTTATACACCGCGAGGTTATCTCCACAGGTCGGAGAGAAGTCTCCGATCCAAAATTCAATAGACACAAAAACCAGGAGTAATACTCTGATTGACTTGCCAGGAAGGGTAACAGTGCCACTCAGGCTGCCAGAACGCATCAGTGCAAAACTCCTACACAGGTTAAAAATTCAATACAGGTTTAAAACCTAAGAACTTCATGCTATTACCTATCCCCTAATCAATTTCTAATGGAAAGATCTTACATACAAATTTAACCAGTGATAGACGCAATACCCATTTTAAAGAAATTACTTGCTTGCAAATTTATCCAACTATGTCCACCATCCTCTTTTAACATATCTCGCATGCAACCAGTAACGTTCTAACTATGAAAACAACACTTAAATCAGTTCCTTCAAATTAAACCATTCAAATTAAACCACCGACATCCACCCCAATACCTCTTTAAATAGGCATCCATCAATTTTAAACCACAATAGCTCCACACGCTGATCCCATAGAGTTTATTTATAAATTCAATCAATATGCATATTGATCTTAAAAATTCGTTTTACAAAAAACCATGATGAGAATAACGAGCACACAACAATTAACTCGATTAGCGACGGAAAAATCAACATAATCATGTCAATCCAAATCTGTGAGTGAATCCTGCAAGTCATGGCTCTAACCTGGCCCGATAATTCATATGTAACGCACTCTTCGTTACTGCCTATGAATGGCTAAGTGCAATGTGGAAATAACAAATAAGAAATTAACAACATCACCTTATACATATAAATGCAAACACATGATATCATAAATACTTGACACATGATCAATATAAACAAACTCTACCATATCATTGCAGAACGAAATTGCAAACCATAATACCAACCAATCTCTATCACATATTATCACCTATAACAATCATTTTGCCGAATATAAACTACTTTCTACTTTACCATTAAAATCATACCTTGCCCACACGCCCGCTTCGGAGACGACCATCGTGCTGTGCCGCTCCCCTCGCTTCGTGTCAGCTCTACTTCTGGTTTCCACCTCAAAGAAAGCTCATCTATTCTCCCAAATTAAACGCTTAGGGTACTTCTTCTTCCCCTTAAATTTTGAGCCAGAAGGGGCCACAAGCACCAGATAAAATATTGGCCCCGAAGAAGTCTCAAACGGTCGAAAGCTACCACCAATCACAACCTAGATATACCCAACCCTCACAACCCAATACACAACTCGGCAAATGCGACACGTACGCTAATCGTTTTCCCTTCTTCCTTCCCTTTCCTTTATAGAATTTTGATAATCCACCTAATTCATAAATCATTAATTAATTAATTTTAATGACTAACCCCAATACCCAATCATCCAAGGTCACACATGCCCTCCTCGGTTCTCCAAAAATTAATTCTTTAATTATTAAAAGACCTGACTCCCTCTCACTCCCAAAATCATTCCCTTAAATTACCTCAAATTACCCTAATCAATTCTTTAAATTTCTCCTTAAATTTCTCCTTAAACACTCTTTAAGTTTCTCCTTAAATTACTCCCTTAATTTACTCCTTAACTTCTCCTTAAATTTCTCCTTAAACACTCTTTAAGTTTCTCCCAAATTACCCTTAAATTACTCCTTAATTCTCCTTAAATTCTCCTTAATCACTCCTTTTAAGTTTCTCCTCCCATCATTCCTTAATTAACTCCTAAATTCTCCTTAATTTTCCTTTATTTTTTCTCTCTTCTTATTTTGTTTTTGAACCTACAGATAAATGCAGTTCTTTTCTCTTTTCCCTATATTTAAAAATTCCCGTCTTTTATTATTCCCCCACTTTAATAACTTTTAACTTCTCACTTAAAGGTCGTGGGCTTCATCCAATTTAAATTCCCTCGTTACTTCATCCCCTTTACTTTAATAATACTTAAATTTACACCTAGAAGGGTTTTTATCTACTCCCCTAGGTTTATTTTTGTGTAACCTTTCTTAGGGCTTGTCACATTTAACCGAGAGATGTTTTAAATTAGGTGTTGGTTTGAACCGAGCGCCAATTTAATTAGTGTCGCTTTATTTTTTAATTTATCGGGCGTTAAGGTCTTGGGGTCCTTTAAGTTTTGTTTTTATCATCATCCATGCGACGTTCCATTCAGGACGCACCACATGCTCCAGCGGGGTGCCACCGCTTTGCTTTGTAATTTTGCGCGACGGCGCTTCGTGATGCACCCCGCGGTCTAAGCGGGTGCCACTCGTTGATTTGTATTTCTTTCCGCGACGTTCCCTCCAGGATGCACCACATCCCCCAAGGGTGCCACTCACGACTCTTGGACGATTGGTAGAATCGGCAACCCCGAGTCAACACTCCATCCCAAGGAACTCTTGTGGGAGACTAAGGATTTTTTAAGGAATAAGGCCCCCGCCTTTATTGGCGCACCCCTTAGAATCACGCGTGGATGACCACGCAACCGGCCTCACCAAGATCAGGATCCCCTCAATCCAGGTAACGTTAACCCATACCGAATCGCGAGCGATCATGCCGCAATCAGCTCACCAAGACATGGGTCCTCTCAACCAGGGTAATCGTTAACCTACAGCTCGAGCTACGACGAGAGTGCTAATAGGGTCGTATGTACCGCCGACACACCTCTCCCTCAATCTCTTCTGAACTCGTGGTGTGGCCCCTTTACTCCATATGTGAGTTCCGGGTCGAAGCCACGCCAACCCGCGATCATCAACCATCATGTCAGGATCAGTCGCTAAATATATCATGAATATCAATAGCATATCATCCAAACCACAAAATATCAACAAATGAAACAATCCAAATAGTCCACTCCCTCGACTCAACGAGTCCAAGGGGAGTTCCACCGATGCCTCAAAATCCTCAAGGTATGAAACCCTACACACTCACGAAACCGAAGCCAATAGCACTTGTATATAGAAATAGTAAAACATCCTGTCATCAATCATGACGCCATCATCAAGGCTAAGTGGTTCATCATCATAAAATCCGGATCACTCTGCCAACAAGTCCCAAAGAATGTTTTGTCACATGCCAGAGCTGGATGTTACATAGTGGCTAACATCACATAGTAGAAGCAAGTGTTCTGAAAAACATCAAGAATCAACCCATAAGAATGACTTCAGGCCACGGTGGAAACCTCGAAGAAAACACCTACGAAGGCAAGATACCAAATATCGCTAACCTTCAATAGTTCCCAAACAAATTTTACCCACGAGAGTTATAGAAAAATAAAGAAAAGAAGTTTGGGAATTACCTTGCATAGAGAGGAACCCAAGTGGGGTTTGTTTTCCATATTCTTTTACCAGGGCCAAGTCTATTTCCAAGACGTTGGCCATACACAAGAATGGAGACAAAGAGTAGGTGCAGAGACTAAAGCACACATGGTATGCGCATAGACCAAATCACACACAGGGCATAGGAGGTTTTGTGAAGCCAAAGGTCAACAAGGAATGGAGTAACCTCGAACACATTGCAAACGAGGATTTTCAATAAGACGGGAACTACAATGTCAGCCTCCATGTGGAAGACTCGATATTATGGTTCGCCAATAGGGCACTAATTTCCTAAGAATCCACCTATGATACAAACCTCTTAAAATGCATATCCAATGGTAAATGTATTGTGCCAATATCACATCCTGCCGCAATATGGATTCCAAACTCATTCAATGTAGGGACATGCTATAAGCTCCGTAGGTTTAATAATCGCTAGGTATGGTTTATGCGGGTGGAACAATCAGATAAACCTTCTATTGGCAAGTATATGATCGCATGATATGCCAATGTATGCATTGTAATAACCACCCTATAACAGTCCTTTTGTAATGATAACACATGTGCGCATAGTGACTACTCCACGTATTAGGTTATGATTTACATTGTGGTGGAATGTCATGTTGTAACAATACGACGAAATAGTGCTAATGTAATAGTTCATGATCACAATATATATAATGGTAATATATATATATATATATATAGATACACACAATATACTCCAGTAAGGATTATGTCATTATAAATAAAACAGCCATATGTGTGTGTGTGTGTGTGTGTGTGTGTTGGTATATGCTAAGAACTCCATATGTGGTCATATGCGCTAATATCATATAATGGCTACATTTGGTATGTTGAATATTTATACATGTTGGTTACTTTGCCCAACTCTATATATGTTATAATGATAGGAATAGCATCACGCTATAAACCAGAATCGCTAAATGGATGCAAAGAAGTTAATCGCAGTGATTATTTTGACAATACAAACATTATGGACAGACGGTATGATAGTATATCGTCCCTAGTTCTTATGTACTATAACCCCTTGATAGGACATCGCATTTAGACAAGATAATTATCTTGATCAAAGTCATCTTAATTACAAAGAAGTACATCTTTTAATCCAATAGCGACGATAATGAAGTTATTCTTGAACAAGTATTGAAGAGTCAAGGAGTTTTAATGCACCTAATTTTATTTTTTTTATTTGGTAAATTTGGGGTACATTACATATGGTATCAGAGATGAAGGTTACAACACTTGGACCTCAGGGCAAGCCCAAATTAGTTTATTTCATTTTAATTATGTTAAAATAAAAATCTAACAAATATGTTTACTCTTACAAACAAAAACAATTTGGTCTGTTGTGATAATGGAAACACAGAATGAAGAGGAGATCATAATTGAATAAAATGTCGATCAAGGACCTCCTAAAGAACCTGGACATAACAACGAAGGAAGTTTTGCCACCCAAGTTATGGAAACAATGAGGAACCTTATCATGGAATTACAAGTATTCAAAGGAGATAATGAAAAACTGAAAAAGGCATAAGAAGACTAGAAAGAAATAAATGAAATGATGTTGTGCAACATAGTAACAAAGAAGAGTCCAAAACACACCGATAAGGAGGAATAAGTCAACAAAATATCCTCTAAAAATTTTGGTCATGAAACAAAAAATGAGAACAGTTCTTCTGAAGGCACACAAGTGGTAGGAAATAAAACAACCACAGGCAGAAAAAGAAAATAGGTGGATCAACTGGAAGGTGAATTCAAGAAGATAAAATGATCCGTGTTTGGCAGAGAATAAAGGATGGGTGAAGAGGTTGAAGCATGGTTACTAGATATAAAGAAATACTTCCACATTTATAATTATTCTAGTAACATGAAAGTTTGAATGGCTATTTATAACCTGAAGGGAAAAGTGAGTATCTAGTGGAAAGACCTGAAATTGGTGAGGGGATTAAAAGCAAAAAAAATGGAATGATCAGATTTCAAGAAATACTTGAAGAAGAAATATTTATGAAAAGATATTAAGAAAGAAAGACTAAGGAATTTTATGAGCTAAGACTCAGACAAATGACCATGGACGATCTGATAAATAAATTTCTCAAATGATCGATATTTGTGCCATGTATCAAGGAAGACAAAGTAAAGATACAATGATTCTTAAGTTGTATATTACTGTCATAGAAGGACAGAATAGAATTCGACAATCCAAAATATCTAAGTGAAGTATTTAGAAAGACCCAGATGTGCTATCATCAGTACAAATAGAGGTCTAAAATTCCCAAGGCGTGGAAGGATAAGAAACATGAAAGAATAAATCAACGGAAGAAAGGCTTCCAACTAGCCCCTTTTCGAAATATGACAAAGAACTTCCAAAAGAAATATTTTCATTACAACAACCAGAATGCACAAGGGGGAGGTAGACCAGTTAATATGGGAGTCAAGAAAGTTGGGGGCAACCCCAAAGAACCATTAAGGTGTTGGGAGTGTGGAGAACCTCACTTGTGGAGGAACTGTCCACATTTATCTTCCGTAACAAGGACTATAGTCCATAACCTGCAAGAAGCCTCTACAATAGGAGATATGGATAGAAGCTTGCACAAAATTAATGCAGTTGTAGATGGCAGACAATTTTATCATGAATCCACTATCATGGAGGTTGAAGGTAAAATTCACGATAATCACATTTCTATTTTAATTAACTCGGGAGCTAGTCTGATCTATGCTACTCCTGGTTTAGTTGAATTAAACAAGCTAAAGAGAGTAAAGAATGATAAGTCATGGTTAGTACAGTTAGCAACAGGGACTAAGAGAAAAGTAATAGTTTTCATTTCTAAATGTAAACTCAATTTAAATGGCCAAAGTACAAAGTTAAATCTAGATGTTTTACCTTTGGGATCTTATGATATAATCATTGGAATGTACTGGTTAGAGAAACATGAATTAATTTTGAACTATTACGAAAAGTCACTTACTTACAGATACGAAAACAACACAGTTAGGACAATACATGGGATCTGAAAATGTGTTTCGGTTAGGCAAATATTAGCCATGCAGTTTAAGAAATGTATGAATAAGGGTTGCCAAGTTTATGTTATCCAAGTAACTAATCTGTTATAAAAGGAAAATAAACCCAGCTTAGAATAATTGGCAGTCCTAAGTGGGTAAAGAATATATCAAACCAAGTGTCTTGCCTTGGGGAGCATCGATTCTTTTTGTTAAAAATAAAGATGGGACTTTGAGGTTATGCATCGATTATCGACAATTAAACAAGATGACGATTAAAAATAAGTATCCTCCACCAATAATTAACAACTTGTTTGACCAAGTGGGAGGAGCAAATATTTTCTCTAAGTTAGATTTAAGGTTTGGTTATCATGAAGTCAGAATAAAGGAGGAAGATATAAATAAAACAACTTTTAGAACAAGATACCGACACTATGAGTTTGTCGTAATTCCATTTGGTCTTACTAATGCACCAACAACCTTTATGTGTTTGATGAATAGTATATTCAGTCAATATTTGGATAAATTTGTATTGGTATTTATCGATGAAATTTTAGTTTACTCGAAAACAGAACAAGAACATGAAGAAAATATGAAAACAGTATTGCAGACCTTAAGGAAACACAAGTTGTATGCAAATTTTGATAAATGCGAATTCTACCAAAGAAGAATACAATACCTAGGACATGTGATAACTGAGGAGGGTATTGCAGTTGATCCATAGAAGATAAAATCCATTATGGAATGGCCTATCTCTAGGGATGTAGCAGACATCAGATTATTTATGGGAATTACTGGTTACTACCGTAGATTCGTCGAAGGATTTTCTAACTTCGCATACCCAATTACATCTCTATAGAAAAAAGGAATAAGGTTTACTTGGTCACAAAAATGTCATGACAGCTTTAATAAGATAAAAGAATTGTTAACCACAACACATATTTTAAGGGTAGAATACCCTGATAAAGAGTTTATAGTTTGTGTGGATGCAAGAAAAAAAGGTTTGGGAGGTGTCCCAACTCAAGAGGGGCAGGTCACCTATTAGAAATAACGTAAAGTGAAAGAACATGAATGAAAATATGTCACACATGATTTGGAATTAGCAATTGTAATTCATGTGCTAAAAATGTGGCGACATTATTTAATGGGGATGAAATTTTTGCTGCTAACCGACAACAATGGTATGAAATTCTTATTCAGTCAACCAGATCTCAATGAAAGGAAAGCGATATGGCTGTCCTTGTTGAGTGAATTTGATTTCAAATTAAGACACATGAAAGGAAAAGAAAACAAATTTGCAGATGCCCTAAGTCGAAGAACTAACATAATTTTTGAGATAAGTATTTGCAAAGAAGACAACGACATCGAAAAAAGAATAAATTTGCAAGCTATAATGACGAAAAATACATCCAAACAATAGCATATTTACAAGGAAATTCAAAAAAATTGGACAAAACAGATCTGAGTTTGGATAAAAATGGACTGCTAAGCTTCAAAAACAAGTTATACATACCTAATTCTATTGATTTAAAGTCAACAATTCTTGATGAATTGCACAAAAATCCATATTTTGGTCATCGAGGATATAAGAAAATGGTAACAACCTTAATAAAAAAAAATTATTGGCCTAACATGAAAGGTGAAACATTTGAATACTTATCCAAATGCTTAGATTGTCAATAGGTAAAGGCTAAATATCAACATCCAACCAGCCTCCTACAACGTCTACCTATGCAGGAATGGAAGTGGGATATTATCTCGCTGGACTTCATCACATGTTTTCCTAAGACTCAAAAGAAAAATGACTTGATTATGATAGTTATTGATAAACTTAGCAAATCTGCACATTTTATACCTGGGAAATCTACTTATAAAGAAATTGATATCGTTGAAATATTTATGAATGAAATTTTTAGAATGCATGGAATTCCTAAAATGGTGATTTTGGATAGATATGTCAAATTTATGTCAACGTTTTGGAAGGAATTGTTTGCAGAGTTGGATACTAACCTAAATTTCAGCACAAGATGCCATCCAGAATTTGATGGGAAAACCGAATGAACAAATCAGATTGTGGAAGACATGTTATGAATGAACATGAGAACAAAACCAAATAAGTGGGAGGAGAACCTACACTTACTTGAATTTGCATAAAATAATGGCTATTAGATGTGAGATAAGATGAGTCCCTTCAAAGCACTGCACGAAAGAAAATGCACAACTCGGATTAGTTGGGATAATCCAATTGATAGACTTATGATGGGACCAAAAATGCTCGAGGAAGTGGAGAAAATGGTAAGAAAGGATCAACATAATTTAAAAGAGGCACAAGACAGACATAAAAGATATGCATATTTAAAGAGAATACATAATGAATTTCAAATTGGGGACCATGTATACTTGAAAGTCAAAGCAAGGAGAAGCTCTCTAAATATAGGAAATTGTTCAAATTTGGTGCCCAGATTTTGTGGCCCCTTTGCGATCTTAGCTCGAATTGGACGTGTGGCATATCAACTTGCACTTCGTGAAAATTTAAAATTTCATAATATTTTTCATGTTTCTTTATTGAAAAAGTGTATTCATGATCCTACTCACATCATTGATTGGAACATGGTGTAGGTGGAACCAGAAGGCAAGTTCCAAGCGGAACCTCTGCGCATTTTGGACAGGAAGGAAACTTTACTATGGAACAGAGCCATCACCCATGTAAAAGTGAAATGGAAGCACTTTAATCCCGAGGAGGCCACTTGGGAATTGGAGGAAGATTTACAGAAATCTTATCCAACCCTATTCCAAGAGAGGAATGAACAGTGAGGACAGTGTTGTACTTAAGGAGGGGAGGATGTAATATCCCCAAAAATAATTGAATATTAAGTTCTAAGTGTACTTGGGAATAAATTTCTATTTTTTGGAAAATAAGGATTTCAAAATTATTTTCCATTTATGGCAAATCCGAATTTGTAATTTGATTATTGTAATTAATTATTTATGACTATTGGGAAAAGATTTGATTTTCCCAACTAACTTCTTTGATTGTGACACATGTAAAAGACAAACATTTTAATAAATTAAATGATGGAAGACAAATGGAACAACCAGATTAAAAAAAATTTACCATGATTCCATGAGTGGGGAGCATATTTGAGTTGCCTCAGGGATGACTTTTACAAGTGGAAAATGAGGGATTTTACCAATAGCAGCCCCTAAAAATCAAGGATTTGTAAAGATGGGAATTTCCCAAGGAGGGAACGAAATACCTAGGCACGAGATGCATATAAATACAACATATGGAGGAGGTAGGATGATATTTAGTATGTTGGAGAAAGGAAACTACTTGTTGTTATGAACATTGTTAATGTGAGGCAAGGGAATTTCTTATCTGTGGAAGGTGACTGTAGAAAAGGAGGATTGTCTTGTTTTTTCCTTATGGACTCATGGTCAGGCTAGGGGGTGAATGGAGCAAGTAAACTTGGTTGTTCTATTCTACGGTTGGGTGGAATGTGGTTGTTCCATTTCTATCCCAGGATCATTTTTCATATGTGTACCTTTACTTACATTCTGGTTAATATTATGTTGATTATTAATGGTTAGGAATGTGATGGTCTATGTGATGTTAGTATATATATATATATGGTTGAATGTATACATATCGGTATTCATACAAAAGAAAATGATAAAATTGTTGTACGCTCCTATCATCATTAAATATGGTTTTACATATATGAACAACTGTGTATACATATCTATGTATTCAGGAAAAAGAAATGATAGAAATGGTTATATGTTTTCTATGGGTTATTAATATATATATGCATGTGACTATATAGGCATATATTTGTTCATGTATAAAGAAATTTCCTATTGACCATTGATTTGAATATATGTATATTGAATTACAATTTCAAACTCTACACGTGCCATAAAGAACAGATAAAATGTATAAGAGTTCATATTTATATTTACATATTTATTTATGTATATAACCACAGAAACAATGTTTCAATAGTCTACAAATGCATGGTAAAGTAGTTGTTAGAGTCAATGAATCTTGTTCAAAATGGTTTCAAATTGTTAAGAACCAAATATCAATATAGCATAGAAAAACCTCAGAAAAAGTACTCAACACCTTGAAAAAGAGATAATTTCAGGTAATAAGCCTCTTCGAGGGGGAAACTTCCTTTTACCCCACTTAAATGTTCAAGTACAAGATGATTCAAAATGAAAATGTCTCCTTGGTATATATAGGAGACTATATGGTATAATTACAACTAATGTCCTAAAGCCGACATAAATAAAATAACATTACTAATATAATATGCCCCAATTAAGGGGTAATGAGCCAATATTAGGGATTAGCATGCCCCTCCCCTTGAGACAAGTGTTGTCTGCAATGATTGAGTAACTCTGGATGCTTCTGCATAAAAGACTCATCTTCCCAAGTGGAATCTTCAGCCAATAGTTTCCTCCATTTAATGAGATACTATAAAATGGATCTATTCCTTAGCTAGCGAATTCTTGTGCCAGTGATGGCTTAAGGATCCAATATGATTTTTCCTTCCTCGTCAAGTTCTGGAAAAATAGTTTGAACTAGGATCTTGTCACCTATAACCTTCTTTAAGTATGAAACATGAAAAACTGGGTGTACTCATGAAGATGCAGGCAGCTCAAATTTGTATGCCATAGTACCAATATTTTGCAACACCTTATAAGGGCCATAGTACTTTGGTGATAATTTATTATCCTTTTTGGCTTGCTTGAGGGCCATCTGTTTGTATGGTTGTAGTCTTAAAAACACTCAATCCCCTACTTCAAAACTTCTTTCACTACGATGTTGATCTTGTTGTTGTTTCATGGGATTTTGTGCCATGGTCAAGTTGTCCTTTAAGATTTGGATAACTTGTTGTTGATTCTCGATGTGATCTTCCACTGCTTGAACCTTATAAATTTCTTTTAGAGAAGAAGTGATGGAAGGAGGGTGGTATCCATAAAGTGCCATAAATGGTGTCATTTTTGTTGCAGTATGAAAGGAAGTGTTATACCACCATTCTA
>SNQJ01S0235960.1:0-13858 GCA_010110895.2 Picea sitchensis
TATGTTGGTTGTGTCTGGTTGATCTTGATGTTGTCCCATAGCTTAGTTGTTTTATTTGTCTATTTGATTATTACATGTGTTGTCTAGTTGCATGATGTGCCAGTATGTTGGTTCGTTGATGTTTGTTGCCTGATTTGTGTGTGTTGTGTTCATTAATTATTGTCGTTGTTGCCTTCCTTCTTAAAAAAAAATAAAAAAATCTTGCGTTTGTGTTGTGTCGCATGTAGTCGTAACGACCTGGAGTTGTTACATAGTCTCCAAACTCTCAAAACAGTTTTTATGTGTATCTTGATTTGAAATTTGGTATCAGAGCCTGGTCTGGCTTAACTCCCTCACTGGAGGGTGATGAATATGTGAGATCCATGGTTAGCATAGGAGAGTGGATCACATTATTTTTTTGCTGGAGTGTTGAATTATTTTTTAGTTTATGCGTGTGAGTATTTCTGTGTGAAGATGAATAGTAGAGGAGACTCTAGTGAGGCCTTGCCGAATATTTCTTTCTGCCACATTTTTTTCCCCATCATCAGTCCATAGTCCATCCTGATTTCATTTGTATTATCATCTTGGTGTGGGATCTCTCTCGGTTTTGTACAATTCCACTCGGAATCATGAATATGACTATTTGTTCAAGATTCTCTTGATTGGAGATTCGAATTCATTTGAACTGAAGCCATTGGACTCTGAGAATGAAAATTCGTGCAATTGTCGTTGTTAGAGATAGAATCATTCTCATTTATTATTCTCTGCAAAGGGTTTTTCCAGGAGCAACTGCTCCACGCCATTTTGGGGTTATGATGTATTTGTCCCAGGCTCAGTGAGTTATAACTGCTTAAAAGAGCCTACAAGCTTGTGTGAAGGAATTGTGCCCTTTGCATTGGAGCTTGTGAGTCTGCTACGTAGAGACTGTCATATGCACTAGTCATCATTCTGCAACAAGGAGCTGCAATTTGGTAGCCATCATTTTTCAATGAGGAGATATGACGTATTGTATGCTTGAGCGTTCGAATTTGTTACCCACTTGCAGGATGTGCAAAGAGAAGGCTTCTTGCAATATTTGTCCTAGTAAAAACGTTGTATAAGATGCCACACTGCTCTTGCTTCAACACAAGTCTTTTGTTTTATTTATAAGTATGCATATTTGTAGTGTGATGTGTTCACAATAGGTTTGTAAAATTTATATGAAGCAGAACCAATCAAGAACAAAGTAATGTAATCTGAATTAGTAGTTCTTAAATTTCTTCGATTCCAATAGAACATATTATTGATTTGATTATATCTACATTTTATTATATGTTGGTGTATCTTATTGTGCTTGGGGCTTCAAGATCGTCAGTTACAATTTATCCTTGTGTATATTGTTGTAGATGTGTTTAAAGTAGGTCAGTTATATGTTTGATTGTTGAAAATATCCAGTAATCAAATCACTGTCCTATATAATTGTCGAAATTTTCTCTTCGGGGGAATTCCACAGATGGTAGTGTATCCATAGGATAATCCAGTATGGATATTTTCCTTTAGCAGGGCGAGAAGCGTCAATTCTACAAATTCGTCAATGATGGTCAGAAGCAGTGTTATTTTTGAATGAGTTGAAGGGAAGCTCAAAGATATGGAGAAGAAAGAGTGTATACCCGAAGATTTCAGAGTGGATAGGAGTGTTGATGAAGACCATATCAAAACAAATATCTATGTTGAAATTTGAGTATTGTAATTATGATATAATATTTGTAATGTAAGCATTATGGAATGGTATTGGAATAATTCTTACAATAGAATTGGTTTGAATTTGAGTTTGTTAAGGAGGTATTATCTCAACTATCTAGATTGTGTAATTAAGATAGCTATTTATCTTAAGCTACTTGTAATTGTATTTATATTGTAGTTATACCTCATACAAAATAGTTATTTGTGTGTATCTTGCAAACGAAATTTCATGCCTATTAAAAATATTTAAATCTTTATGTTTGACACTTTTGAACATAGTTAAAAATGTAATTGTAATTTCTTTTACATAGTTAAAAAAAAAAATTTACATTGTAATTTTTCTATTATTCTTTTTCTCATTCATATGATATAGTTTTTTTTTAAATTAAAAAAAAATGTTTCATATTATTTATATTGATTATAAACTTGAAAGCAGTTGTAAATTAACCAACATTTAAATATATAATAAAAATAAATTCTTCATCATGTATAAAAATAAAGCAAACCCAAAAAAGTTTTATATAACTAATAATTTCGGAATTATAAGTGAGTTTTTCCATTGAAAAATTATAAGTGAGTTTTTCCAGGTTAAATTTTTAATTTATAAAAATAAAAACACACAACCTAAATATGTAAAAGAGTTTTTAAATTACTTTCAACTCTACTCAAATCACATGCCACTGAAGAAAAAAGGAAAATTATCTTCCAAGAAAAGTCAGAGTAATCACGAACGAATTATTATTGAGCGTTCATTCCAAAGATATTCAAGGAAACCAGTCACAATTTGCGGAATAAAATGTGAGTAATTTGTGAACGAGTTATTATTCAGCGTTCCTGGAAAAGACATTCAAGGAAAGTTGTCACAATTTGAGAAATAGTTCTCACTTACTTGTGCCATTCGAGTCGTCATTATTCCTGTAGGATCATGACTGAACTCATCCTACGGATTGACTTTTCCATCCCCTGAAACCATGAAACGGAACATATGAATACCTTAGGCACCGTCGCCTGTGTAAGCATGTCTATATAAATTTAACGAAAACATAGGGAGAATTCACACAATTTGAGAAAACATAGGGAGAAAGTTGTCACAATTTGAGAAATCGTTCTTTTGCCATTCGAGTCGTCATTATTCCTGTAGGATCATGACTGAACTCATCCTACGGATTGACTTTTCCATCGCCTGAAACCATTAAACGGAACATATGAATACCTTAGGCACCGCCTGTGTAAGCCTGTCTATATAAATTTAACGAAAACATAGGGAGAATTCACACAATTCTCTGTAGTGACAGAAGCAGAGAGGAAACTGATAATGGGGTGCGCTGCTTGCTGTAGGGATCACAAAGGCCAGAGGAGAGGTCGCTGGACGCCCGAAGAGGACCAGAAGCTCATCCATTACCTTCAACGCCATGGCCTTTCCAACTGGCGCACCCTTCCCAAACTTGCAGGTATTTTCTCCTTTTTACTCTATTATTATCCAACTTTTCTAAGTCCATGGGGCTTAGGAATTTGTCGAGCGGTACCGACGACCTGATGAGAGATATTTTGCGTTGGGGCACTGCAGGATTATCTAGATGTGGAAAAAGCTGTAGGCTCAGATGGACCAATTACTTGCGACCTGACATCAAGCATGGAACCTTCACCATTGATGAGGATTTCACTGTGATTCATCTGCATGCGATCCTCGGAAACAAGTAATATCTTAATCTTCTATCGCCTGGCCTTTGATTAGATCTTGTTCATCGCACTACTGATGGTTATTGATTGTCCTCTGAATCTGTTATCGGCAACTATTGGTTACTCTCTGAATGTGCTTTTCTGCATTGAGAAAATATTGAAGTGTTGTTCCCTGTAATTTGTTGATTTGTAGATGGTCAGCTATAGCCTCTCATCTTCCAGGAAGAACCGATAACGAGATAAAGAATCGCTGGAACACTAAACTGAAGAAACAACTTATTTTAATGGGAATCGATCCAGTGACCCACAGGTCASTGCCTACGCCAGATTATACGTATTCTTTCGTAGCATCGTCTTTGACTGTCAAATCTTCCATAGCTGCGGGATGCAATACTGCGTTGGTTGAATCTGAATTAGGACGACTGGCCAGAGCTCATGTCTCTGCCGGCGGTTGGGGACCATCGAGAAAATCGAATCCCTTGGGCACGATTAAAACCACGGTCGAACCTCCAGTGTGGGCATATCTACCAGGAGCACGCACATCCTGTGAAAATTCGTTGCCATTGCCATCTATTTCAATGGATGAATTACTCCAGCCCCGTACATTAAGATGGCTGCATGGCTTCCAGAACGAGATCCATCAGGGTTTCGATTCAAGGCAGAACGATCCTATTGAGTATAATGCATTTTTACAGGAAGCTTTACAATTTTCCAACCTGGAAAGGAAACCAGAAGGCATGGCTGACATGATCAGCAATCTTGAAAACAAAACAATTGTTTTCCCCGACGGATTGGCATCCGATGAGGAAATCAAGTACGACGAATCGAGGCATTCGTACAAGGGAGGAATATCAGAAATTCTTGAAAACGCCATTCAATATCACCGGGACGACCCGTTCGGATCACCGATAATCACAGAAGATTTACCAGCAGCAAAATTAGATCTTCTGAATAAGGGGGACGAAATTAACTACTTGTATAACTTGTTAAATTTAATGGAGAACGGTATGCCAGGTTCTAATTGAATCATATAAGCACGCCTTTTATATAGTTGAACCTGCCATATCAATGTTCCTTCTTGTCATTTACACCGAAACATTCTTTCAACTCATGGTTATGTTAATGTATATGAAGACGGTCTAGTGAAATGTTGGGAATGTTGGCAGGCCAGCATAATAATATAATTATTAAGCCTAGTGTAAACGTTCTATTTTTTGGGATATTTTCTATTTGATTTTGTCGGAAATTAGGTGAAGAATAGTTGAATGCTTCAAGGTTTTTCAGCATGTTGAATTTATTTATATATTCAAAAATATAATTTAAACAACAAAAAATAGAGATTTTATCCAAATTTAAATCCCCAAATTCAAACCAAAAACATCAAAAGCAAAATATTTAGCCAACACCTAATTATTATATCTAAATTTGGATTTAGCAACAAAATTATTATGAAAATTTTATTTAGAAATTGCATTTAAGAACATTACATTAACAAAAAAATGTTTCCCTTTATCAACTATTAAGTTTTCAAAGTGCTTCTATCTTCATAATATAAAATATTTATCTACTTTTACTATAACTCATTTTATAGATTCTTAGAAGAAAAGCCATCCCGTGGGACACTACACTGATTTCAGTGATTATATTTCCTATGAACATGCATACAATTTATCACTTCAAAATTGTCTTTTAGTCTTCTGATTTTTCCTTTTCAGGTGTCAGATATAACATATTCAAATTTGATTTGTCATTTATCTAGTCAATAGCCACCTTTGAATCCCCAACCACCATCATCTTGTTTATGGATAAACCTGTTGCAATGTGAAGGAGACCCCATAATCCCATCATTTCTTCTTTCATATTGTTTCCTTTCCCACCAACATCTATATAAGTGATTTGGGTTAATTTTAAGAAAAAAACCAATTCCACAAACTCCATCAACAAAATCACCATCAAAGAAGCCTATAGGAGAATCATCAAAATAGATTGGATTGAACATGATGAGCATATTCTGGAATAAAATATTGTTCCTATATTTCCGTAATCCCCATATCACCAGAAAGGGAATATGTCACATCTTTGGGTATTTTGTGAACCAGAGAACCAAATTATCTTCTAAAGAAGAACAATACCAAGCTTTCAGAAATTTCAAATAACTTAGGACCTCTTTTCAAATGGATTGAGAAGTCGCACAATGCACAAAGAGATGTGTAGTCGTCTCTTCACCTCTGAGGTAAAGGCTACAAACC
Organism: Picea sitchensis; assembly: GCA_010110895.2. Classification (NCBI taxonomy): domain Eukaryota; kingdom Viridiplantae; phylum Streptophyta; class Pinopsida; order Pinales; family Pinaceae; genus Picea; species Picea sitchensis. The sequence goes on from SNQJ01S0235960.1 coordinate 5,631, forward strand.
GAAGGGCCAATCTCTCATCTTTTCATATAATTTGCACCAGTTAAAATACAGTCTTTCAAACACAACCACATAAAACAAATAATCTTCCCTGGTATCCTAACTTTCTGGATTGCCTTAGACCACCATTTATTTTAATCCGAAATATTCATAAAGGAAATAGACTGATATGTTAAATTAGCATAAACAGTCCTCATGGCACCGTTCCAAGACCATACTAACTTGTCACTTGAATCATTGAGTGTGATACCACTACTCCTCAGCATTAAGAGGAAATTTTTCCATTCTATGGCCAACTTACATGTCAATCCAAGATGATTAGCCTCAATCCACTCTTTCTTATGACCAACTTCAAATAGAAATGTCACCTGAGATAGAGAGAAGATATGCAATTTATTGAGGTGTTTAATAAGAGGACCCATGAGTCTGTAAGAATCATTACTACCGATGAATGGATCTAACCCAATAATGACTTGCTTGACACTATCAATCGACCAAGCCAACCATTGTTTAATAACATGTAGTGAATTCATAAAGTGTTTCTAGATGATAGAAAATACATGAAACTTATAATCTTCAATACGTAGCCATGATGTCACGTCTCTACCTTTCAAATACTTTTTTTTTAGAACCCTGCTCCACAAAACTTTACCAAAAAGGCCTCTCCAACATGATTTGGCAGCCAAAGACTGAGCGAAGAAAAAAATATTTCGAATACCCCATCTACCATTATCTTTTGGCCTAGCGATGTTTTTCCATTTTGTTAAGTGATAGCATGTATCTTTCTTAGCTCCTCTCCAAATAAAATTTGCAATGAGTTGTTGAATCCTGTGAAGTATGGAAGAAGGAACCATGACAAGACTAAGCCAATACATAGGGAGACTTTGTAACACATATTTAGATAATATAAGTCTACCTCCCAAAGAGAGCCATCGGAAGGACCAATTCCCAATCCTTTTCTCAACTTTTTGGATCATCCATTTCCAATCTGACACCTTGTAGTTGTTAGGCTTTAAATAAAAACCCAGATATTTCATTCCATCATCAACACTAGAAAATCGTATATTGAATGTTGATTGAATTTTGTGTAATAACCCTGGGTCAATATTTTGTGCAATGAAGCACGACTTTTGAAAATTAACTTCCATACTAGAGGCAAGACATAATTTTTTTAAAATTGTTTGAAATTCCATCCAGTCCTCGAAACTGTCAATGCCTAAAATAAGAATGTCATCAACAAAGAAATTGTCAGAGATAAAAGTCTCAGTAGCCACTTTGATACAATGAAACTTCCTTACCTCCACCGCATTCCGCATTACTCTGCTAAAGAACTCAAAAACCAAGAGAAATAATAAGGGGGAAAGAGGACAACCCTGTCGCAGACCTCAATAGCTCTTAAAAAAATTAGTGGGTGTGTCATTGATCAATACAACCATTTTGACTGAAGAGACACATGTCATGATCCATTGGGTAACTTCCCATTTTAATCAAATTTGAATTAACATCATCCGAAGAAATTGTCAACTTACTTTGTCATATTCCTTCTTTAAGTCCAACTTAGAGTTTACCTTCTTTAGAGTTTACCTTCTTAGTCTTTGCAGTGTGTAAATACTCTTGGGAAATCCCTACTGCATCAAAGATCAAGCTATCTTTGAGGAAACCAAACTTCTCAGATGAGATACTTGTAGCCAACTTGTCCTTCATCTAGTTTGCAATTATTTTAGAGATTAATTTATACACAAAATCACATAGTGGAATGGGCCTAAAATCATTAAAAGTTTATGGCTAGCTCACCTTAGGGATTATGGAAAAGAAGGTAGCATTGAAAGCTCCCAAAATACGACCTAAATATCTAGATTCCTTAACTTCCCTATGAAGATCCCCACCCCCCCATAATGTCAAAGAAATCCTGGAAGAGTTCTTGTGTCCACCCATCCGAACAAGGGCTTTTTTCCTTTGGCATTTTATTAACTGTTTCCTTTACTTCCTCCAAAGTGATAGGATTTCCTATCTCATCACTTTCATCATCATTGAAAAACCCGGGCACATCCTTAAGGATACTAATCTTATTACAAGTATCCTCTGCAATGTATTGTGATTGGAAATGTTTAAAATAAACCTCTTTTATATCTTTTTTAGAAGACTTGATGCATCCATCATCATCTGCAATATCCCATATAGTTTTTTGACATCTCCTTTGTGTAGCATATTTATGATTTTTTTTTGTATTTTTGTCACCCTTCTCAATCCAAATAGCCCAAATTCTAAGTCTCCAAGTAGAATCTTCTGCTTCGAGTAAATTATCCTTTTTTTGTTTAAGGGATCTGAGAACATTCAATTCTTCTAATGTGAACACCTGTGAAGGACATTTCTCAAAAATCTTTGCCATTTTTTGTTCAATACATAATAACTTAGAATGATTTTGCATCTTTTTGTTAATCTTTCAAATGATGACAATGTTCTTTAACTTCTTTAATTTTGCACACAGTAGGTGGATCGAAGAACTGACAGACCAATACTCCATAGATTTCCATGTGGTTCTAATTAGGGAAGAAGATCATGTATCAACAATCCAAGTGCTATTAAAGTTGAAGGGAGGAGAAACTTTATGAACATCCTTCTCATACTCTAAACATATTGGGTTATGATCTGAGATAGTGGAGTTTATGGTCCATGTTCTCATTTTACAATGGTTGTCCAGAAAGGTTTCATCAATAAGAAAATGATCCAATATTTTTGCAACACCAGTGGCACCAACTCTTCCATTCCTCTATGTAGGTATCATTTGGTTAGGTTGTATATCTACTAACCTAGTAGCTTGGATAATATTCAAGAAGTAATCTGCGAGAGGATCACTCCTAGCCAAATTTCCCCACACCTCCCTAGCATAAATGGTAAAATTCAAATCACCTCCAACTATAAGGCCCTCTTCACTCAATAAACTAAAATCCACAAGGAGTTGCTAGAAACTTTCTCTATCTTTATAAGGAGCATAGAAGTTGAGCAGTTTCATGTTTTCAACAGAGTCTTTAATTCTCCCCTCTAGAAATATATATCATTGGTTTCAATTGCACAAAACTTAGCATAAGGTGGGTTCCACTTAGACAATAAACCACTGGAATGACCATTTGGGTCTATAGCGAGATAGTTCTAGAAGGAAAGACATTGGAGAAAAAATATATTTTCCTTGTCACCATCCACCAAGGTTTCTTGTAAGAAGATGACATCTGAGTTAACTAGTTTCAAGAGAAGTTTGAGGGAAGTGATTTTGGTGGGTCCCCCAAACCCACAGAGATTGAGTTAGAAAATAATCATAAGGAAACAACAGAGATGATTAGCTTGCTCTAAGGGTCAGTCGGGAAATTCTATCTAACAAAGGGTTCAAGGAAGCAAGGCGAATAGTTTGAAAAGAACTGTCAGGTTCCAAATTACTAGAGGGAAACTCTCCAAAATGTGTCAGACCACCTACAGTTTCCTAGGTTTTTTTTTTAGGAATACGGGGACAAGATTATTTTATGATGGTCACATTTGAATGGTTTAGAGTTGTTAAGATATTATGATAGTTTATTGGAAATAGAAAGGAGTGTAGGTGATAAGGTCTTAATGGTATTTGTTTGTAGATTCAAAGGACTATTAAAAAATGAATCGTCAGTGCAACTTTCACCTCTCGTGGGATATGAAGGACATTCCGATATTGCACATCTGGAACCTATGGGATATGAAGGTACTATCAAATCGACAGAAGGGGAGGGAAGGTCTACATCATCATAACAAGGTTGTACAATACAGTTGTAAAAAGGCTTATGCAATCCCTCCAACTTAGTTGGAACAACATCAGCTGAATTACCACCTGGGGAAGGGATAGGTTGTGTATCTCCATGGGAGCATCCTGGACTATTTACAGGACCCACACCTTTTGTACCTAAACTAGACCGCACACCAGTCTCTTCAAATTTCTTCATAAGAAGGTCCCAAAACTCACCGAAGATCTCAAGTACCCATCTTTCATTAAATTTTAAATAATCAATCTCATCAGATGAGAGATTGTTGAAGAAAGATGGAAAGAAGAGTTGCTTCTTACTAAGGAAGGATATTTTATAGAAAACATCTGAACCGGAAGTTCCCGTTGGGTCTTCTATCACCTCGAGCTGCACTAGATATACAATGCGCTCAATTAAATCTGGGCAATTTGTTTTAAGGTGTCCATGTTTCCAAAAAGAATGGAAATAGAAAGGTTCCTTCCAGAAGTCAACAGGTTTCTTGAGGTGGGTATCCCCGATATGGAGATCTATAACATCTGGCAGCCCTCTGTCAAGCTCAAATTCCACTAGAACCCAGGCTAATCATTTATTACTCTACTGGAGAAATTTCTCATCGAAGAAGATAAACTTCCCTACAGACTAAGCAATGGCTTCAAAGATTTTTTCCGACTAGAACTCGATAGGAAAGTCAGGTAGCAACATCCACAGGTACCTTTTCGTGAAGCTCTCAGAAAGTGGGTTAAAACTCGGACACCGCCTTTTCAACATTAATATGCCTCGACCAAAAATACATGGAGAGCCAAGAACCCTTAACAAGTCACCCTCAGACATAAAATGAAATACCATCCATTGGTTAGATAGAAAGCTAAATTGAGGGTAGTAGACTATGATAGGCTTCCAATGTCGTAAAATCCAGTCTGATATTTGTTGTTTACTTTTTATGGAATAGTAGAATTTTCCAACCAGGGATTTCTTAGCTAAACTTGAAATCGGGTCCATAGCAACATCTCTGCCAAGAACACAAATCGATTTTTCTACCATAACTCTCCAACTCTTAAGCTTACGGTGAGCACGAACATAGTTACTAGAAGTTCGGTTGTGACTAACACCTCCCACATGCAGTGGAGGATTTCTAATAGGTGAAACCGTCGAAGAGTCTCCAGGTCGAGGTTTTGGTGCATTTTTTAGTGATGTGTGAGAGCAGTCTTCCCAAGAAAGGCATCCCATGTGTTTCCCCACACCAAGTCGTGTTTCCATCATGTGACTGGGGACCAGTGGACATCCACTACTAGGGATGGGGGACATCGATCGATCAAACGCTTAATTCTGAGCTATATGCTTCACAACTGGTCACAACCCTCCAACCACATGGATCATGCAATCGTACATCAATCTATAAGTTTCTTCAGCTAGAAAGAGCCCTTCACTGGCCGATAATTCATCCTCATCGGCCCATGAGAATTCCACAGTTCTGACATGGACGCCACACTCGCCACGAGAACACAAAATAAGAGATGTCTAGTCCCATGCACCCGACTGCAGCACCGTCTCCTCCACGGTGAAAGTCCTATGGAAACCCTGATTCCTAGTCATACCGAGGAAAACCTAACCTAACTTCAGAAACCCTAACCTGAATAAAATGGAATGAGATAAAGAAAACATTCCAATCTTAAGATATTTATTATATTACAAATTACATCACATTATACATTAATATATTGATACTTTATTTATTCATTGCATTAAAGTATTAATTAATTAATATATTAACTTATTTTTACATTATTAATGTTTTCTTGCTTTATTTATATAATTTTCATTGTTAATGTATTATCTTAATAATTTCTCTATTTTGTTATTACTTTCTTATTATTACATGTAATACTTTATTATTATTATTAACTTTGTTATTTACTATTTTATTTTTGCTAAATAAATTTATAATATATAAATATATTTTTCCATTATTAAGGTATTATTTTAGTTATGTCTTTATTTTATTATTACTTATTTTATTTCTATATTATTTTTTAATTTATAAATAGTTCTTATTTAATATTTATTTTATTATTGATAATCAATAATTTAATTATTATTAATTATTAATATATACTTTCTAATTATTTATATTTTAATAATTAAATAATAAATTATTAATAAATTTTTTAACTTATTTATTTATTATCATTATTTTCAAATTATTTAATTAATAATAATATTACTTAAATTATTGATAATTTTATTTTAAATAATAATTTAGTAATTACTAAATAATACTTGTTTATTACATTTAAAATGTATAAATGTGTTTATGGTTGTGTCCATGCATGCAGGTAGTCAACTAACAACAACCACATTTAAGTACAGTCAACTAGTAACAACCACATTTAAGTAAAAAGTTGTTCTATCCACACCATTTAAGTATATCAACAGCTTTTTACTTAAATATGATTGTTTTTTAGAAATTAAATATAATTAAATATTTATTATTAATTAAGTAAATATAATATTTTGCAATTTATATATTGTTAGAGATTAAATATAATTAAATATTTCTTTCAGATTAAGCAAGATCTTCATTTGAATAGTTAAATATTATAAATTGAAATAAAATGTTCAATATTAAATCTTTAATATATATATATAGATATATATAATTTCATTTTTTTTTTTAATATTATTCTCATCATGATAAAAATGATTAAATTTTAGCTTTGAATAATAATAATAAAAAGTAATACATTCTATTCGTTCATTTGATTAAATTTCTATTTATTTAATACTATGATTATTCTTTTTTAAATATTATTATTTTTAATTGACATTTTATATTCATTCTCATTTTATGTTATCTTGTGTATTATTAAAATTTAAAATTTGATACCGGATGATTGGTAAAATATCGACTCAATATTGAGTGGTAATTTAGAAATATTATACTCATTATTAAAAATTAAATTTTACCTTTGAATAACAAAAAAAAACCTATACATCCTATTTATTCATTTTATTAAAAAAAAAATTTATAATATTTTTATTATTATTTTAAAATTATGATTATTCCTTTTTATCTTTTTATTTTTAATGGCTATTTTATTTTCATTCATATTTGATTTTATCATATATATATAACTTTTATTTTGATTATTCAAATTTTAAATTTCATTTCTAATAATGGATAATGGACCCTAATAACGAATGATGGTATGGTGTCTATTCAAAAATTTGAATGTTACTATTAGTAATGGATGATGGATTCTAATAATAATAATAGATGATATGCTATCCATTCAAAAAAATTAGAATTTTTAAATTATGATAATTTAAATTTAGAAATTTTGTTATAAGAAAAAAACATATTAAAATTTATTATACATTTATGAGGGTTACTTATAGAATATATACATTTGAATGTATTTATCATATGGAAAGTATTGAGTAAAGAAGAAGACCAAATTGTTTTACAATTTGATTTTTTTTCTATCAGATAATAATTTTGTTAGACAATTTTTTCGAAAATACAATTTTAGATTGTTGAGATGTTTTCAATGCACAAATCTTATTTTAGGTAGAAAATACTTTTCCTCTTATTATTCTAAGCAACCAAGGAAACACTATTTCATTGAAATTTTAGATTATTTGTTAAATAAATAATTGAAATTTCATGTCTATTTAACATTTTAAAACCTAGTTAGAATTTCATTTATGTTTGACATTTATGAATATAGTTAAAATTTGTTCATTGTAATTTTGCTATTAATTTTTTTTTCATTATATGATATAGTTTTTTCTTTTAGATTTAAAAAAAAAATGTGTTTCATATTATTTAAATTGATTATAAACTTGAAAATAGATGTAAATCAGTTAACCTTTGAATATAAAATAAGAAGAAATTCCTAGAAAAATAAAGGAAATACAAAAGTATTTTATATAACTTATAATTTTAAAGGTTAAGACATCGAACGATGGATATCCTATTTCATGGTATCCCTAGGGGAAGTCGAATCCCCGTTGCCTCCTTGAAAGAGAGATGTCCTGATCCACTAGACGATAGGGGCCGCCAAGAATTATACTATGAAAGTGACCCAAAAGTTGTCAATAGTATGACCAGAATTCCATTTTCTTATTGGTTTCTTTATTGGTTTTCAAGAAACTTCCCTATCTACGAAGAAAGACCATTTTAAAAACAAAGAGATAAATTATCTCCTTCTTTCAATTTGATTTTCACACGTGATATTTTTATAAATCATACTATTGTTTGGTATTCAAGTATTCATATATGGTACAAAGATTGATGATCTATTCTGTTGTACTTATAATTAGGATCTCGGAGATTACGTAATGCTTACTCTTAAATTGTTCGTGTACACAGTAGTGATATTTTTCATTTCTCTTTTTATCTTTGGATTTCTATCGAACGATCCAGGACGTAATCCCGGACGTAAAGAATAGTGAAAAAAAGTATCTAGG
>SNQJ01S0235961.1:1067-13858 GCA_010110895.2 Picea sitchensis
CGACGACTTGAATTATCATGGAGAATCATTGAAGTCATGATCCGACTTGTAGGTCAGATGGATCGGGAGTTCGCGACGGAGGATTCCTGTTTCTCATAGGGTGAGATCACGAGGATGCGAAACGCGACATCTCGGAACATTTGCATGGTGCACGTCGGTATTTGATGACGTGACAAGTGGTCGCGGGATATCGGATCTCGGGGTTTGGAGGCCTCAAAGTCTGGCCCCGGAAGTGACGAGTGGGCGAGATCGCGAGATTCCGAGTCGTGGGCATCTCGGGACTTCGGATCTCAGAGGTTGAGCATTCAGTGGCATAGAGTCGCGAGTCGCGATAGTGCGAGGTCCCGACAAATAGAGATAGGGTCAACGCTGACTGGGAGAATCGGGTCTCGGAACCCGAGAGTCAAATTCCCGGTCGCGAGATTCGCGAAGCCGCGAGAACCGATCCTTCGATAGATTAAGAGCAAGGATCGACAGAGGAAACTGTGGGTAAAGACCTCCCAAGGGAGTTGGAAGAGCGTCGACTCTTCGGGCCGCAGGGAAAAGAAGGTCCTGGTGGAGTGACTGTGTTGCCGAGAGCCGGTTGCGTCAGATGCACAAGTCGTCAAAAGAATATGCCGAGAAAGAATTGGGTAAGGGACGCACAGAGGTGAGAATAGAAACGCTAAGCACAAGTGTAAAACGCAGTCAGGATAATGCCATCCATCATTGCACAAGAATAAAGGAAACGCTACCACTCCTTGAGATAAAAATCAAGGTTTCTTTAAATTATGTCATTCATTAAGGTAAAAAAAAAAACGTGCTGCTATGAATCACAGTCATTCATTAAGACACAAAAAAAATGTTATCTTCCTTAATATTTAAAATTCGTTGTGTGTGATCTGGATTTTTAACAAAAAGTTTTAGATACAAAATCTGAATTTATTATTATTGCAATTTATGAGGTGCCGACTTGCAATTCGTATTGCAGCAATTTTCAGAGACAAATTCTTTTGCCAGTTCCTGGCCTAAATCAAGGCTAAATGGATATCCATCATCCCATGCCAATAGTAAGCATATGTGGCTCCGTAAACGAATAATCCTTCCATTACAAGATCCACCACTATTATACAGACCATTAATATTGCATATAAATATATATATAAATGGTGGTTGTCCAATAAAACCGTTATCAATAGAAGCCTATCTGAGATATCAACAATGCTATTAAAACAATCGCTTCAACAATGCTGACAAAATCTAAGAAAATGCCTTCCAACGCTGACCCATAATATCTATTTAACAATGCCTCGACAGTTCTGTCAATGTCCAACTGTATATGTATAACATTGATCCCTTAAAGATAGAGTTGTGGTCATCCCAGGATAACACGCTGTCTAAAATTCACCAGATCTAATTGCAGTCCAAAACGCAGTAAATTAAGATGTAAATCAGTGTCATGTCAAAGTCGTTGTCTTGTATTAATTCTAGATCTAACCATGATATGATGTTCATTAATACAGGAAATTTATGTGTAACAAGCCAGAACAACGCCAAGGATTAAAATCGTGGCCAACAATAAAATTTAAGGGGATTCACTGGGTGAATTTCTAGGTAGGATGCGGAGAATATCCAGAGCCGAAAATGTTGAGATAAGTGGTGTAATGCAGATAAATCCATCACCAGAAACTGCAAGACCATGAATTAACTGAGAATAATCGGAAGGGATAGACGGCTGGCAGGTTCATCCTTCACTCATCATCCTCGCACAGAAAAGCAGGGCGTTGAGATCCATAGGTCTTTTAACGCTAAGGCGACGACCATAGATCAGGCTCCTAGACGATTGCTCAGGCGAGGACTAGTGAGCTAGGGACAAAGGCTAAACAACCATGAAAGTTACAATCAAAACAGCAAGGTGGTCAAGACATCTGGGGAAATGAAGCCATGGGAGTCAATCTATCATCGTGCTAGACTAAGAAAATTTTAGAAAACCATCTAGACAATCAGTTCACTTACCCAAGTAAAAATGCAGATCCAAGCATAAGTTCTACAACAATTTACCATACAAACGAAGAAATCGTACCATTTCCTGCTCGCCTGCTCTGAGTGGACGTCCCACATGCTCCTTTCAATTCCTGCATGCCGACTGATGAGACTTCACCGGTACCTTCCAGCCAATGCTAGGGGTAATCTTCTTCCCCCTTAGCCCCCCAAGACACAAAGGGGCCATACACTCACTATCCAGAGATTTCGACTAGCTCCCAGCTCGCCTCGCAAGGCCGAGCTACCACTCCTCACTGAACTGGGTATCCCAACTCCCACAAGTTAAGTTATTCAAGTGGATATTTCTGTAGTGTAATGTTACACAAAACAGAAGAGATCCAACCTCCATCTCCTCCCCTCATTATATAGAGTTTTGTGGTTCCTTACTTTCCTAAAATCTTGTTTAGTTCCTTACTTTCCTAAAATCTGTTTAATTAAGTTTTAAAAATTTAGTTCCCAAAAATTCCTCCCCATACAAGTCTCACCCATCCCCTTCATTCCTCCTTAAATTAATTCATTTAATTAATTAATTATCTTTATTTCCCCTCACCGCCTAGAGTTACCCTAGAATCACCCTAGTCATTCCCAAATTCTCTTATAGGTTTTAATGGACTTCCCTAATATTAAATTGCTAGTTCAGAGTAAATTAGAAAGCTCTAAAATGGTAGATACTTTACTAAGCTTGACTTTCCACTCTTTTCCCTTAAGTCTCCCTTTTCCCTTTTATGTTTACCTATTTTCCTAGTTTCCTAATATTTTAGATTTTCCTCTTTCCCTTTTTAATTAGAACTCAAAAAGGCGTGTGTGGAAATTAACCCTTTTTCCCTTTTCTCATTTAATTAGTATATTTCAAAATTATCAAAATAATAAAACAATTAATTCCCTTTTTTTAATTTTATTCCAATGCATTTTTTCTCCTTAATAAATTAAATTTACCCCCTCGTGGTTACAAGATTTAACTAAGATCATACTCTTTATTTGCCTTTGTTTTAATTTAATTTTATATAAATATAAATATTTATATAAAAAATAAAAAAAATAAAAATTAATAAAAGGATAAAATTTTACTACTAGCATGATTTAGACCTAGACCTTAATTTTCAAGATGGGTGACATTTACCATTAGGGAAAATGTATCTTTAAAATTATTTTCACCGTGGTTCATCCTAAGGTCGACTCGTGGTTCATTCATTTATCAAAACAATGTGATGTTCCCTTCGTGACACAATAAGGTGCTCCAAGGGTGCCACTACCATCTATTTCCCCTTTGTGCGATAGCCCCTTCAGACGCATTACATTCTTCTAAGGGTGCCACTCTTTGACCTAATTTGTAGACATCAAAACCCTCTTGGAGTCAAAACTCACTGTGTCAACTTTGTGGGAGACTAAGGGCCTCTCTAAGGAATAAGGCCCCACCTTATTACACACCCCTTACAATCATCATGAGAGATCATTATAGTCTGTCCTCATGGCATCATGGGTCCTCTCAAACTAGGTAAACGTTAACCTACTGAGCTACTCAAGTAGAGTGTTGCAGATTGTGGCGTGGTTGTTGTCCACACCTCTCCCTCAACATATATCCGGTAGTCGTATGCGTGGACCCTTTACCCACATGTGGAGTCTGGTCGGCAAGCTATCGCCACCAAGATCATCAATCTAATCATGCCTAATATATCCATATCCTATCATCTAATCAGAAGCACTAAAAATCACAAGAAACAATCAAACCCCAATGGTACACTCCCCGACTGATCCGAGTCCAAGGGTTCCATTGATGCCGCCGCTACATCCTCGAGGTCCATAATCCTAGACACTATAAACGTCAATAGCACATGTCTATGTCAAAGCCGATAAAACAACATGTCATCCACCCATAACTACCATAATCAAATCAAAGTTTTAATAGCATATCATCCGGATCACTTGGCAGCAAGTGTCCTCAAAGAATGTTCAAGCCATAAGGCCAAAGCGGGATGTTACATACACCCCCTTTCTTGGTCTAAACTTTGTCCCAAAGTTTCATAGTATATATGCCAAAATAAAGTGTATCATATGTTTATCTATCAAGCAAAAATGGAAAATTTTGGCGCATATCATATGCGCCCCTCCCAGTCGCCGAAAATGCACTATACTATCCATTAGACCTTGACCTGATCTAACATTCGACGTCATAGTTGTCGAACATGATCCACGCGCGGACTGATCAACCATGATGTACTTTGTCTGATACCTACCAAGAACTCATGTCAATAAAATGTGTAGGATCACTAATATAATGTCTCAAAACAGATACATGAAAACATCGCATATGCCTCAAAGAATCAGTAAAGGCTAGTCAATAATCCATGGGCCCTTTCCAAAAATCCTCGAAGGCCCATGAACCTAGGGAGAGAGTTTAGCCCTTCCCAAACTTGATCGAACTTCTTATGCAGCTTAACCCACAAGAAGACTTGACTATCGACCTCGTGAATTACAAATGACACAAGGCGCATCTGCATAAATCTTTTGTCGATCTTGGGCTTCTTTAATTCTTTGTCTTATTGTTTGTATTTTCTCTTCCATTTCTCGATTGTTTCGTCCCGCCAGACTTCTATGCCCTCAAGTTGATCCCAACTCAAAGGCAACTGCACGGTCGCCTATAAAGAAACTCGAAAGGTGCCATCTTAATGGTGCTCCTCGTAACTTGTTGTGGGCAAACTCCACCAAAGGTAAGAATTCCTCCTAACGCTTTTGTTGGTCCATCAATGCATAAGCTGCTAGCCATGTCCTGTCCGGGTTCCTTCGCTCGGGTCTACTCATCACCGGTGATACACAGACTAAAGTTAAGTTGGGTTCCCAAGGCCTCTTGGAACTCATTCAAAATCATCCAGTAAAACAACTCTGACCTTGATCGTGATATAATCTTTTTAGTAACGCCATGCAGCCTCACAATCTCATTACGAAAAATCTATTATGTCAGTGCCCCATATGCTCGGCAATAACACAAGAATAAAGTGAGCACTCTTCATCAAAGTGTCTACTACTATGAAAAATGAGTCATGTCTCCTTGCCGTTAGTGGTAATCTAACAATAAAATCCATCAAATAACCTCCCATTTTGATTTGGAACATGGTGTGGTTATAGTAATCCTCACAGTGTCTATGTTCAGCCTTTACCTGGCCGACATTCTAGACATTTGGCCACATAGTTGACTATGTCTACCATCATTCCCTTCATGTGAAATAAGGGCTTGCTGGCTCCACCTCATCTTCGGACTCGGGTGAGCCATGTAAGCTACCTATGAGCCCCTCGGGCTAGGATCATCATCCTCAACTCATCGTTCAATTTACGTAGATCTGATTTTAAACCTCAATAAACCATCACTATCAAATGAAAATCCTTCAAATCATGGTACCATATCATTGTGTTTTGTCCAATAAAACCCTCGACCTCTTTGTACCATTCATCACCACGCTATAAAGTTAGAATCTTTCATGTAGATTCGTCTAAACAGGCAAGATCAAAGATGTGTGGTCTTCAACCAATTCATCCGCCAATTCTAGCTTCATCGCTCCTTTCTTTAAGTAAGTAATATTGAAGTCATACTCACTAAGAAACTCCAACCAACGCCATTGTCGTATGCTCAGGTCGCCTTTCATAAATATGTGTTGTAGTCCATAAGGTCTTTAGTTCAATTTTGTCCAATATGGTAGTGTCTCCAAACCTTCAAGGCATATACCATGTATTAACAACTCCAAATCGTGCATCGGTAGTTCTCCTCATGCCTTGCTTAGTTTCCTCGAGATGTGCGATTGCTTGTCCAGTCTTTGCATCAAGATTCGGGCCAAGCCTTCCTTGTATGTGTCATTGCATACCAAGAAGTCTCCATCCATGTTAGGGACCTTTAGTATTGGTGTTGTTGTCAACAACCACTTGAGCCTCCGAATTCTTCCGCGTATTTCTCGGTCCAAACAAACTTGTTCTTCTTCAAGAACTCCTTGAACGGATTTGCTATCTTCAAAATCCCTCGTATGAATCAATAATAGTATCCGCTAAACCCATGAAGCTAATGCACTTCTGTGACATTCGTCGGTGCGTGCCATTCCATAATAGCCTTGACCTTGGCTAGATCCATGACGCATGCCTTCACGGGATATGACATGACCTAAGTAGTGAATATTCAATTGATAAAAAGAGCATTTGGACAACTTCCCTGCCAATTTGTTCTCTCAATGCATTAATCGTAGTACCAAGCTAGCAGCTCGTGAATTTCTTCCATCGGCCCTGAGAGTAGATCAAAATATCACAATGAATACTTGGATGAACTTGTCCAAGTATTGGTGGAACACCCTGCTCATCAAACTCATAATTACCCCGGGCGTTTGTCATTCAAATGGTAAAATAGTAACTCATAATGTCCAAACCTCGCCTTAAAGTTAGTCTTAGGGACATCAACTTACTTAATCTTTAACTCCGTGTTATCCCGACAAGTTTCCATCTTTGAGAACATCGTTGTTCTCCATTTGATCTAACATCATCAATATTTGGCAACGGATATTGATTATTGATCATGGCCTTGTTCAATTGACGATAATCAATGGAGATCCTCCATGACCCATCCTTCTTCTCTATGAAAATAATAGGGCGCATTCCCACGGTGACACACTGGACATACGCCCCTGTGTCCGCCAATTTCTTCATTCTCAACTCTTGTAACCTGTGGTCGAACCGACAAGGCGCATCTCTTGTGGTATCACCACCGGTTTTAGGTCTATATTAAACTCCAATTCCCTCTCCGGCGACATCCTAGTTAACTCCTTTGGGAAGACATACACAAACTCTCGCACCATCGAAATGTTTTCTAGACCTTCCGCTACTCCCTCTTTCTCATTTAGCCAAGGATCGCTGTAGATTTCACCTCCTTGGCGCATGCTCTTCCATAGCTACAAGGGAAGAAATGAACCTCGGGGAAACTCCCATGTTCTGGCCTACAATCACACGTCATTTTCCCTCATCATCGTAATTCAAGCTCAACAGTTTTGTTTTACAATTGAGTATCACCTCATGTGATTCCGCAACCAATCCATACCAATCAATGACATCATAAGATCCTAGGATCGCGACGTACAAGTTGTCCCTTGTGAAAACTCCGTGCTATGGACACAAGCCGTAACCTTCCCTCCAACCTTTGTTTGGCTCCCCGAGGTCATTCTACTGCTAAACTCATCCCGCTTTGATCAGCTTCTACCTTAATCGCTTTTAGCATTGCACCGTAAATGAGACTCCTGTGAGCAATCGATTCATCAAAAATCTAAGGGTTTGGTTAGTGATGGTACATTTCATCTCGGTGCATAGCTCACTCCATGCTCGCCTAGCATTGCACCACCATCAGATAGAATCCAATGGGCCTTGCCCATATCTCCCACAGAAGTGGGTCCAAATGATCCAGACGCTCTAGTCGTCTCCATCGGGAAGTTGCACTGGTAGTGTGTCTCCCCAGACGCCCAACACCCTTCTTGGCCCAAGAGTCCCGTATCCGGGCAGCAGATGATGCATGACGACTAATCTGGTCCGTCAACAGCCCCAAACCGCTATTGCCGCAATGACACTATTGCTGATGTTGTGGTCCCCGATAAGGTTTCCATTGCTGAGGCATTGGTCATCATGGTGTTGTGAACATAGTTCCTCTAGGCATATCTCGATGCCACGATGTTTGTTTGGTTGGTGTCTAATGTTGTTGTGCAACAGACGACACTTGCCTTGCTGGTCTCACTCGAGCCCCGATCCGACTCACCGATAAGCTCCTCCAATGCTATGAGGGCCTTCCGGATAGCATCATGCAAGGTTTGGAGGCATCAAAACTCGACCTTTCATGTATAAGGTCGCTAAGGCCGAATATGAACCTATTGACCTTAATTTTCTTCGGGCAGTTAAGGTGCGTATATACCCAGCAGCCTCCATAAATTGGGCCTCCTCGTGACTCAAGCAATCGTGACAACTACCCCGGTTATAAGGTGTTGGAACTCATTGAGTTGATGCTCAATGAATTCCTCTGATAGGTACCCTCTCTAATCGCTCGGTCAGCTCCTAAGGAAACGCCTTTGATGGCCATGTTCAGTTACGATAGGAGCTTCTTCCATCATAGAAGAGTGCTCCTTCTTAGTTGAAATACCACCATGCACTTTCATGTTGGAGGTATACCAGGAAGTGCAAAAGAACATCGCCATATTCTTCAACCATGCTCAAGCGGCCGCACCGGCCCAGGCACCAAAGAACTCGAAATTTAACCTTCTCAAGTTCACAATGAATACTACCAAGCATCGCACTGTAGCACGTGGTGGAACCTCGGTGCTCTGCGTTCTCGCCGCATATTCTGCCCAAACGGCCGGGACAAGGCTCGCATGTGCTGAAAAGATCTCTTCATTTCGACCACATCACCAACTATTATCTACTCATGTCCGAGAAACTGCCCGCTTCCTCAAGTTAGATCCTCTTTAGGTGGATGTTACCGAGGTATCATTCCTCCCATGATTACCCGCAGACAAATACAAGTCAACTTAACTAGTAACATTATAATCAAATCATATCAACGAAAACCGTAGTGATCCCAAGTCATAGGTTGAACCTTGCTCTGATACCATGTGTAATGAACCCTATTGTTACGACAAAAGCCTCACATACCATGGCCACTTTTTTTTTGTAGGAAGGTAATAATGACATTGTTCTCAACATCACAACATGATGACAAACCCAACGCATGCAACTCACACAACAACAAAACACAACGACTCCAACATAAAAGCACATCAAGCACTGGAAGTAATCAAATGACATTCAACCGACGAACATAAGAATGATTCACCACCGCCCCTACCCCCGGGTGAATGGTTAGGACTCCCAAGACACATAAGAAACGCCAGCCTGTGTTCCTATTGATTTTGACCATTTACACTGTCTCAAGGATGGCGACACTATTCTGAGGAACAAGGAGGTGTCTACATCCCCAACTGGCCAAGAAGACCAAGGCTACTAAGCTAAGGACAATCATCCTAACAACCCAACACACTTAAAATTTACCACACAAGTAACTAGAACCCTTATATTGAGCAAAACCAATCACATTAAATGTTTACAAACCAAGTACAAACATTAATTAATAATAAAAAAAATGCCTCTAATGGGAGTTTTCTAAGCTAAACAAATTCATCAACAACCCAACCAATCACCCAAATTTAAACTAGTCAAGATTACCATCTATTTAATCATGGCTTACCATTCTAAACGGGGCATGTCTAATTGCAAATTTTCATTGATGTTCAATCTAATTTATCCTTATTACATTTCAATTTGAGAAATTCTAAAATTATAAACTGTCGTCAAGGTACCATCTAATTTAACCATAAAGGCACATCAATTGAGCAAGTCTGAACTTCAATTTGGTTAATAATTAAAATATAAATAATATTATTGCAGTCTAATTTAGCAAGTCTAGTTTAATAAATGTTAAAACTAATGGACAAGTCTGGTCAATTAAATTCAAAGGTTTCTATTCAAATGAAGAGGCGGTCAACAAGATGCAAATAAATGTAAAAAAAAAAAAAAAAAAAGTAAATAATATCATATAAAATATCCAATCCATAAAGCTACCATGTAAATTACATGGGATGTCAATGTAAAGGCTAAATCAATGTTGTCCTAATTATAAATTGCCTTCCCAACATAAATCCACTGTCATTATATTTACCGCCAATTCAAATAACTATTATTTAATAAATTTACTGCCATTGCAATAAATGACATTTACTAATTTACTGCAATTCCAAAACTTTCATTAATGATTTATTGTTATTTCAAACTATCATTTCAAACTGTCATTTCAACTGTCATTTAATAATTTACAGCTATTTCAAATTTTCACCTAATAAAATTTATGTCATTTAAAAATTTACTACCATCACCAGGACGTTACGCAATTTACTATAGGAGCGTTGCTTGTGCAAAGGAGTTACAAGGCAGGCTATTCCGTGAATTCACAAATCACTAAAGGTAAGTGACAGATCGAGGATTCTTGGGCACGTAGTTCACTAAGCGAACATGCAGACCATCCACAGATAAAAATATGCAGATAATAGGAAATAAGAATGCATATGAAAATGCAGATATCAGGAATTGCGTGAAGGACGCACAAGTCGTCAAAAAAAATTTCGAGAAAGAACTGTGTAAGGGATGCACAAAGGTGAGAATAGCAACGTTGAGCACTAGTGTAAAACACAGTCAAGATAATGACATCCATCATTGCATATGAAGAAAGGAAACGCTACCACTCCTTGAGATAAAAATCGGGGTTTCTTTAAACTCTGTTGTTGATTAAGGTAAAAAAAAACTCGCTGCTGTAAATCACAGTCATTCATTAAGACACAAAAAAAATGTTATCTTCCTTAATATTTAAAATTCGTTGTGTGTGATCTGAATTTTTAATAGAAAGTTTCAGATACAAAATCTGAATTTATTATTATTGCAATTTATGAGGTGCTGACTTGCAATTCGTATTGCAGCAATTTTCAGAGATAAATTCTTTTACTGGCCTAAATCAAGGCTAAATGGATATCCATCATCCCACGCCAATACTAAGCATATGTGGCTCCGTAAACGAATAATCATTCCATTACAAGATCCACCACTATTATACAGACCATTAATATTGCATATAAATATATATATAAATGGTGGTTGTCCAATAAAACCGTTATCAACAGAAGCCTATCTGAGATATCAACAATGCTATTAAAACAATCGCTTCAACAATGATGACAAAATCTAAGAAAATTCCTTCCAACGCTGACCCATAATATCTATTTAACAATGCCTCGACAGTTCTGTCAATGTCCAACTGTATATGTATAACATCGTCCGAGAGTAGATCAAAATATCATCAATGAATACTTGGATGAACTTGTCCAAGTACTCGCGGAACACCCCGTTCATCAAACTCATAAATACCCCTAGGGCATTTGTCAGTCCAAATGGTAAAATAGTAAACTCATAATGTCCAAACCTCGTCTTAAAGTTAATCTTAGGGACATCATCTTACTTAATCCGTAACTGGTGTTATCCTGATCACAAGTCGATCTTTGAGAACACCGTTGCGCCCTTCATTTGATCTAACAGATCATCAATTCTCGGCAACAGATACTGATTCTTGATCATGGCCTTGTTCAATTGACGATAATCAATGCAGATCCTCCATGACCCATCCTTCTTTCGTATGAAAATAATAGGCGCACCCCACGGTGACACACTTGGACATATCAGTCCCAGGTCCGTTAATTTCTTCAGTTTCATTCTCAACTCTTGTAACTCCAGGGTCGACATCCAATAAGGCATTCTAGGTATCCGTTCAGTTCCTGGTTTTAGGTCTATATTAAACTCCAATTCCCTCTCTGGAAGCATCCTAGGTAACTCTTTTGGAAATACGTCTGCAAACACTCTCACCACCAGAAGGTGTTCTAGACCTTCCGCTACTCCCTTCTCATTTAGTGCAAGGATTGTGGAAAGATTTCACCCCTTGCGCATGCTCTTCCATAGCTACAAGGAAGAAATGAACCTCAGGGAAACTCCCTGGTTCCGACCTACAATCACACATCTTTGTCCCTTGTCATCGACCAAGCTCAACCTTTTCGTCTTACAATTGAGTATGGCCTCATGTGATTCCAACCAGTCCATACCAATCACGACATCATAAGATCCTAGGATCGTGACGTACAAGTTGGCCCTTGTAAAAAACTCTCCCAGGTTAAGGAAACAAGTCGTAACCTTTCCTCCAACCTTTTGTTTGGCTCCCGAGGTCATCTCTACGAAGCTAAACTCATCCTGTTTGACTGCCTTTACCTTAATCCTTTTTAGCATTGCACCAGAAATGAGACTCTCGGTAGCACCAGGATCTATCAAAATACTAAGGGTTTGGTTAGTGATGGTACATGTCATCTCGAGCACAGTCGACTGATGCTCTGCCTAGCGGTTATTCACAACTGCATGAATCCAATGGGCCTTGCCCATATCTCCCACAGTAGTGGGTCCAGCTGATCTGGATGCTCTAGTCCTCTCCACCGAGTAGTCGTGCTAGTAGTGTGGCTCCCCACACGTCCAACACCCCTTCTTTGGCCCAGTAGTCCTGGTATCTGAAGTAGAAGATGATGGCCCATCGACCTCGAATCTTGGTCTGTTCTGCTGAACAGGCCTAAACTGTTGTTGCTGCGGTCGACACTGTTGTTGATGTTGTGGTCCCTGATAAGGTGTTTGTTGTTGAGGCATCGGTCATCGAGGTGTAGTGAAATTGGATCCCCTCTGGAATCCATGATATCTCGACGTATGTCTCGTTGGTGTCTAATGTTGTTGTGCATTGGATGACACCTGCCCTGTTGGTCTCACTGGAGCCCTGATTTGACCCCCGCTGATAAGCTCCTCCTCTGTTATGATGGCCTTCTGGATAGCATCATGCAAGGTTTGAGGCATCAAAATCCTGACCTTTTCACGTATGTTGTCGTTAAGGCCGAACACGAACCTATTGACCTTAATTTTCTCAGTGTTAAGGTGTGGAGCATGCCAGAGCAGCTCCATAAATTGGGCCTCGTACTGGAGCACCGTACGACCACCCTGTCATAAGGTGTTGAACTCATTGAGTTGATGCTCAATGAATTCCTCTGATAGGTACCTCTCTCGGAATCGTTCCTCGAACAGTTCCCATGAAACGTCTTTGATGGCCATGTTCAGTTACGATAGGAGCTTCTTCC
>SNQJ01S0235965.1:4589-18702 GCA_010110895.2 Picea sitchensis
GCCTCCATCATTGGATCATACCAACGGGATGCAACCCATGGGACAAGTAAGTACAATCAAAGGCTTTTTGCAATCATGTGTAAAGGTATTAAGTGATCCCTCATCTATGAAAATATTTCAAAACATACTAGAAAAATGTAGCAACGAGACGGAAGAAAATCTAGAACCAAAAATAGTTAATCACCTACACACAAGAAGAAGAACAAGTAGGGAATTTAGACTGAATGCTAACATTGGGTATTTCAATATGGGAGACATAATATTGGATATAGGATCGGAAGTGAATGTATTACCAAAGAAGACATGGAAATGCATGGGAGAGCCAACATTAGGATACTCACCTATTCAATTGAAACTAGCAAACCAACATAGAGTCCTACCAATCGATAGACTGAAAGGAGTGATAGTAGATCTTGATGGAGTATGCACTAAATCAGACTTTGAAGTCATTGAAATAGTGGACGACACAACACCGTATCCAACATTGCTTGGTCTGGATTGGGCGTTTGACAACCAGGCCATAATCAATTTGAAAACCAGGAAAATGACATTTGAGTCCAGAGAATATAGGGTCATTGCACCATTAGACCCATCATAAGGGGATAGGTTTGTAGAACCTACTTGCCTAGCCATAGAGGAAATCAGCCAGTTGTACAGAACAACTGCGCGCGATGAGGATTGCATAAACTCAACTGTAGATGGGGTACTAAGTTGGCAGAGCATTACTTCATGTGCAATAGACTCATACAACAGTTTAGATAACTGGCAACAGAGGCTACACAAAGTATCCACGTGAAGATGTGCAAGAATAAACTGCACAATAAGATGGGTAGGCACAGAAATCAGGGAACCACCTAGTTTCCATGGACTAAACAATTTGGAAACATTCTTGACACAATATGAAGACACAGTGTTAGAGAACCAAAGACTATTAGCACTTGGATTAGCACTTAAGGCCACACCCTCTAGATGGTGGGACGCACACAAGGAGACAATCATAGGTTGGTACCAATGTAAGCAGTTACTGCACATAAGGTTCGGCACAGAACAAAAAAATAGCAAACAACAGAAGTATGAAGGACAAAGGACACCAGCAGAACACTTGGAGAAGTGAAGAACGTTGTGGAAAATGATACACCCAGAGGAATGGCCTCATTAATTCATACACACTCTAGAGGGAATACCAACGAATTGGTATACAAACCAGGAGTTGCATAAAGGAACTACGACCTGGATGATATTGCAACATAATTTTTCAATCACTTTCTCATTTGAACATGAGAACCCCAACATAGACACGACCCTTAAATGGATCATAGGAGTAATATTCATCAAAGAACCAGAAGTAGAATTGATCATAGAAGAATAACAACAGAACAAACAGACAGTCAAGGACCTGTTGGCATGTTACCATGTACAAGAGGAAGCACTGAATGAAGATGATCCACACGATATTCAGATCAAATAAGTAGAAGGTGAAAGAGACGTGGAAGGCCCACCCATAGAATCCAAACTCATTTCCATGCTGATATTAGTATTTCTAGACTAGGAGAAGACATTCCATGTGCATGTAGGTGCATCAGTGATAACACTTAGAGCTATCTTGGCACAGCCAGGAGCGAGAGACTTGGATCACCCAATAGAATTTGCAAGTAGAAAACTATCAGACTCAAAACAAAACTACACCATTGCAGAAAGAGAAGGCCTATCCATGGTCTATGCACTGCAGAAGTTCATGAATTACTTATTGGGAAAACATTTTAAGATGTTCACAGATAACTCAACCCTGAAATACATAGTCAACAAGCCAGTGTTGGGGGGGAGAATCGGTCAATGGTTACTACTATTCCAAGAATTTGACATTGAAGTAATAGTTAAACCAGGAAAATTGAATGCAGGACTTGACCACCTATCAAGGGTCACAAATGGAGAAGAACCTATGAATCGCGAAGACAAATTTCCAGATGCACAACTATTCTCAGTACATATTGTTGATGAATGCTTCGTAGAAATCATTTAGTACTTGATTATAGGTACTGCGTCGCAAGAATATAGCACCGTGCAAAAGAAAAACCTGGTAGTCTGCGCGGTCGACTATCAACTAATTGCAGGACATTTATATAATATGGGCGCAGATAGCATCTTGCAAAGATACATGTTAGAACACGAAAGGCCAAGAGTCTTAGCAGAATCCCATGAGGGAATAGCAGGAGGTAATTATGAAGGTAAAGCTACCACACAAAAGGTATTACACATAAGACTATGGTGGCCAACAATTCACAGAGACTCGAAGGAGTACTGTCAAGGATGCGATGTCTGTCAAAGGGTAGGAAAACCCAACAGAAGGGATGAGATGCCATTAAGACCAAAAGTAACATTACAAGCATTTAACAAATGGGTGATAGACTTTGTGGGACCAACCAACCCACCCACAAAAATAATAGGGGATCGGTACATTATCATCATGCCAGAATATTTAACAAGATGGGAGAAAGCCGCACTAGTAAAATATTGCAGGGAAAAAACAACAATGCACTTTTTGTTTGAACACGTAATCACCAAATTTGGGTGCCCACGAGTTTTGATGAGTGACCAAGGCACTCACTTCATAAGCAAAACCATCCACGCGATGACTAAAGAGTTTGAAGTCCATCATCAGAAGAGCACATCGTATCATCCACAGGAAAATGGCATAGTGGAAGACTTCAACAAAATTCTAGAGAACGCCCTGACAAAGATTTGTAACATCAACAGAGATGACTGGGACCTCAAAGTACTAGCAGTATTATGGGCATACAGGACTACATGCAAAAATTTGACAAGGCACACACCATTTAAACTGGTTTATGGCCAAGAAGCAGTGGTGCCATTAGAATTCTTAGTACCAAGCTTGCGCATAGTAGCCATCACACAAATGACCAAACGAGGCACAGTATAGGAGAGACTGAATTAGTTAATGACCATGGAGGAAGACCGAATATTAGTAGGATTCCAACAACAAGTTCAGAAGGCCATAGACAAGGCTTGGCACGATAGACACATCAAGAAGAAAATGTTTAAGGAGGGAGATCTAGTATTGATGTATGACAGCAAATCGTTTGAGCACCCAAGAAAGCTCAGAATGCATTGGTTAGGAACGTATGAGGTAAAATATGTCACATATGGAGGAGATGTACAGTTAAGAGTTTTAACAGGAGCATAACTCAAAGGAATGATTAATGGGAGCCGACTAAAGATGTATAAGAACAATCGACCATCCACCGTGCAGTAAAAAAAATAAAAAAATCGAATAAGAACAAAAAGGAAACAAAACCAAAGAAGGCGCAATACGCCAAAGGTATAAAGGCCACATGAGTTTAGAAACACAAATTTGAAAAAGGATAACGATCACATCCAAAGGGAAATAAGCAGGAAAAGAAGAGACGACAAAAGCAAGATGACATGACAACACTAGGAAGAATTAAAGGACGACAAGGACCGATGGGACGCCACATTAATCGTGCCAACTGGAGATGGCAAAACAGGAGTAATGGAAAGTATGAAACGACCAAAGATTCATTGAACTAATGATCAAGTTACATTGAACCCATACTCAAGGAAGCATCCTCGACAAGCTTCATGGGAAATCCACTCAACACATGGACGAGGGAGCCCATAGTCTATTCATGAAGAGAGAACAGATAGAGAGCGATAGAGGCTAAAGAACACAGAGAGAGTTCACAGAGACCATAGAGATTGTTCAAGTCTAGCAGACACTTGACATTCACCACCATGCCACCACCTAAGAAAGCAAAAGCGAGCCAGACCACTAGGAAGACCGTAGTTCAAATTAGGTTGCGAGGACAGGTAGAAGAAGGTGAACAACAACCGTCGGAGGTAATCAATGTCGATGAAATCCCATCCCCAGAAACGATACCAATACAATCCACACCAATATTGGAGGAAATCCAACAACCAACAAAAAATGCCATGAATATAGATACGCCAGTAGCAGCGCAAGAGCCACAGAACCAGGAAGCATAAACCCTTAAAGAGATGCAACCAGAGAATATAGAAGTAGCTCTAAAAGTCAATGGCACTGTGTCGAAGATGACAACAACAATGGAGCTAGATGAGTCTCAAATGACCATCTCAGAACACCCAACATGGGAGACAGGTGAAGATGTCTCAGCTTGGATGGAATGGGTTACAGAGGAGCACCTAGAAGCTGCTGGAACTTTGAGCCAGCCACCACTGCAGAAAAAATACAAAATATAGATACCAAGGTCACCTCGCAAGAAACCTGCGACATAAATTGTTCTACCGCACATACTAGCTAGGGTACAGGTAGGACCAGAGCTATTGGGCCATGTTGGGAAGCTCAAATATTTAGACCAAGATGTAGCAGATGAAGCCAAGTTCCTGAAACTTGCGCAGAGGGTATTTATACAGACCACAAGTACAAGTTGGAGAGCCGATCAACCAACCATACCAGTGGGAAACGGGGCTGGAGAAAATGAGAATTCTAGGTCTGCTGGACCTACCACATTTTGGCATAGGCCAATATGAAACAACATGCGTCAAAATGTGTTTTGCAGTCACACATGGAGGGGACATATGGATGGACAAGCTCATCCCCATAACCGTTGAGATTATTGCCCAAATAACAGGATTACCAATCCAGAGTATGGATCCTGCATTGTTTTTGGATGACAAGACCAAGGATAATGCGCTAGCAGAAGAGATGAAGAAGAAGTATGGCACCGCCAGAGGGAAAAGAGGGATCATCATCAAATGAATCAACAACACAACCACACAATTGGGCACAAAAATATTATCCTGCAAGCTTCTAAGAAAATGTCACAGGGAGGAAGTCCTAGCTAGAGTTGTTGCAGTTGCAGCGTAGTGCGCAAAAGGCACCTCAATGAGATAGGCGCCATACTTATTGAACTTGTTCCCAGAGGACTGAAAGGATGCGCAAGACCTAGGCACAAAGTTCCACTACTCATGGATGATTACCTTAATATCCTTCATGGGATGGAAAGAGCCAAGGTATGTGGTTTTTTTTACCAGACTAAAGCCACAGGGAGCTAGGTACTTGTTGCTCAGAGCCAGGCCAGACTTGAGAAACAAGAAGGAAAATGGATCCATTTTTGAGGGACACCTACGTGACCTACATGAAGCCATCTCCAAGGCATGGAGAATTACACCAGAAGTTGTCACGCGATATGCRGACATCGCCAAATTCCAGGCAACACAACAAACAATGTGGATATAGGCAAAGAATGATCTGATGAAATAGTGGCTACAGATGCGCTACTGCATCATTGACATGGTCATCAACGAATGTCTCGAGGAATGGAGTATTCCAGCCATTACCCAGGAAGTGCTGGAAATAACAACAGAGGAAGAGGCAGAGCAGGGAGAAACACAACCTCCATAAATCCAAGTGCCCAAGAAATCAATAACAGGCCAAGGCAATGCAACATAGGCAAATGAAGGGCCAAAGAAGACAGGGACCCATAAGGGAAGAAGGAGAATACACAACCTACCAGAGAATCATAGAAACAGGCTGAGGGAGCACATGATACCGCCTCAAATCCAAACACATAGGAACCAGGGGTAAATAAGATACCAACCACACAGACAAGAGGCATGCGTAAGAAATCAAAGGCACAACGAACACCGCCAGAATATATGATCATAGATGACGATGGGGAGATGATCACAGGAATGATCCAGGATTGTCTAGCTGAGGACTTTGACCATGCTGCACATCATAGGGACAAGATCCAAGAGGAGTTGGAAGACATACAACAACTCATCAAACAAATCAGGGAAGGGAAGAAAGTAAGAAGCAGGGAAATCATACCATCAACACCGCAAACATAAGGAAGAGTGCAAGAGGAAGAATGAGAGTCAGTCTAGGCAATATTGCATCCACACGTAACATTCCATATCAACCCCAGTATGTTGCGCATGGATGAAATTGTGGGGAAGACACCCTTGAAGTACTTAAGCCAAATCCAACTTGTGTTGACAAGGATACCATCAGGGGCACTACATAGGTTGGAGGTGAGCTTAAACCACGAGGTATAGTCTCGCGCACGCAGAGACTTAACAGATTTGAAACAAGCAAAAAATAAGAGGGAAGTGCTAGAAATAGTCTATGAGAAGGCTAAATCTGAGACCAAGGAATAAAGGTCACGCATAAAAGGAATGGAGCATAAAGTGGAAGGAACTTACGAGAAGATTCCACAGGCCGCGCAGAGTGAGGAAATCGTAGCACCAAAAAAGATTGATCGGTTTGCGCAGGAAATTGAGAAATACCAGAAGGAGATCGAGAATATTAGAGAATAGATCATACCAACCACTCCACCAACAATCAAGGAGAAAAGGAAAAAGGAAGAAACAATGCAGTTGTAGGAGATAGAACAACAGGTTAGCACCGCAACTGACTTGTTTGATAAATCAACACAACTTTGGACTAGGTTGGAGGAGGATCCACAGGTCCAACGGTGGGACAAGGAAGGGGAAAGGATCAGTGTAGCGATCCATGAGCTCAAGAAGAAGCAAAAGACAATACCAATCCCATAATGAGTCAAAGGGACGCAAGAGATGAAGAAGCTGCAGGAAAAACTCATCACTGCGCAAACGTAGAAACAAGAGCGTTAGACTCAAATGGAGCCATTGTAGGAGTGGGTAGCAGAAGTACTAGCATAGGAAGAGGAATATAAGACACAAATAGAACAAACCCAGGCAAAATGTGCAATATTTATCAACGACGAAGTGGTAGTCCAGGTAGTGGACACAATCAAGGAGAAGACCACGCAGGTGCTGACACAGGCAACAGAGCTCAAGGAAAAGTTCCAAACTATCACCAAGGAGATCGAGGAAGCTCATACGGATTAGGTGGCTTGGGATGAGCCACATGTTAGTGTTAGGGGCCTGTTGGCGGTAGGCCGAAGTGGAAAGAAGGATGATCATGGGGAAATAAATCGTGCAGAAAGTGAAGAAACAACTGGAAGGAAATGCAACATGCTCGCATGCAAGAAAGTGTGCACAAGGAAAGCGACAACTAGATGGAGGAACAACACGCACACATGGGAGGAAGACCTAACATCAGAAGGGTTAGGGTTTTGGTAATGAATGGTAATGGCTAAAAAGACAAATATGTATAAATACCGATATCGAGGTATTGTGGACGAGCTCTGTATTTTTTGAGGGATTTTGTAGTTGTTTCGATTTAGTTAGTAGTTGGATTTGCATTATCATAGATATTTATGAGTTGATGCGATATGTAATGTTTTGGTATGAACTATTTTGTAAGTTGTTGAGCTAGAGGAGAGGATAGAAGTTAGATCTTGAGGATTAGATCACCGGATGAGGATGCTAGTGTGGTCTAGTCTGCCTCATATAGATCTTACCCATCTGAGGAGAATTGTAAGCGTGCAATGCTGTAGATGCAGAACTACCATAATAAAAGAGCCGAGAGCCAAATATTTGTGGACGTAGCCCAGGAGGGGGTGAACCACGGTAATATCTATGTAATGTGATGAATGCATGGATATCTTTATCCTCTTTTCAATAGTTAAATATTGTTCTTAATGAATGAATGGGTTAATATATTGCTATGAAATATGGTTGCATTATTAAGGAAATAAATTGTTGAAGGTAATGAACAGTTGCGAATAACAGTAGGGTACAATCACAAGTTATAGTAAATAGATATGAATACAGATATCATATCTCATACTCAATCTTGGGCTGTAAACACCTGAGTCTTACAACCACCCATTAAAGTTATCTTGGGTGAGACTACGCAGTGCATTCTGTGTGTTGTGTTGCCTTCTGGTTTACCAAGAGGGCCGATAGTTTTAGAGGATTTGTTGGAAAACCGAAAGACATGAACCCTGGGTCAATAAGAAGTTCAGAGTATAATAGAGGAGAGTGACCAATAGTGGGATTGAAGGTAGCGTACCCTGACCTGTGGGTGGCAGGGTGTGTTACAGATTGGTATCAAAGCTTCTGGTTGAAACACCGGGTCGTTATGGGTCGTGTCTATTGGTTAGAGTCTCATGGTTGAGATCGAATTATGACCATGAAGTTGAAAAGATATGGAGGAATGGCATTGCAGAATCTACGCAGGATCTAGAATGTCAGAGATCCTTTGTAAGGGTTTGAAGGATCGTGACCATCCATTTCGAATTCGAGAGCGATCGCCACTATGGGATCAAGAGAGATCCGATATCATTGGATTAGAAGTCAGGTGAACAAGGTCCATCCGATGAAGGCGAAGCAAAGGTTAAGTCACAACCGTCAGATATCATTGGAGAGATCGACGATGGGGAGGCATTGTGGGGATTGGGAAGGAAATTAAAGCTCGAACAAGTTGTGATCCCGCAATCGCTCAGGATCGTTGATATTTTTAGATCAATAGATCAATGGTGGATATAAATCACACTATGAAAAAGAATCTTCGCTTTGCGGATATTGGCAAGGAAATTAAAGAGTGAGAAAGTTGAGTCTCCGCAATCACTCATGGTCGTTGATCTTCAAGAAGGGGACACGTGTCAGGCAATCTCGTACTCTGAGAGGAAGCAAGAAGAAGCTGAGTGAGTAAAGGACTCTTGAAGCCCGAAGATCTGAAGAGCCAGATCAGATCCATACCGTTGATCTAAGTGGACATGTGGTAGGAGATCCTGCACTCTAGTAGATAACCACTTCGGAATAAAGACGTATGTGAAAATCCAGAACTCCCGAAAGCCCAAAGCCTAGATTTCATCTGGACCATCCATCAACAAGGACACACGACACCATATCTCTCACTTCAGAGACTTAGTACTCTGGAAGGTTTTGCAGAGAGAAGAACTAGGGAAAGGACTACCCAAAGTCCCGAAGTCCAGAGTTAATATGGACCATCTGATAAGGGAGACACGCATCGATAGATTGGCCAGTTCGGGAATTCAAAGTTTGAGAGAATTGGAGTGTGCTAGTATGGAAACTCCCGAAGCCTGAAATTCCAAAGCCTGAAGAGTCGAAGTGGTGGGTCATGTTGAAGTCACCTTGAGGTGATGTGGACCCCGAAAGGTTAAGCAGTTTGGAAATTTGGAGTTTGGGAGACTTGAGGAGTGCAAGCGTAAAATCTTCCGAAGCCCAAAATTTTGAAGTGACGTGGCTCATGGACATCACCTGGGATGACGTGGACACTTGTAATGTGTACCACATGTCAATTCATTTTGAACCTATGGAGGATTGAAATGTCAGTTAGAACGTGACATGTGTCACCTGCCTGATTGGGCCACATGTCCACTTCTAATATTTCACCACATGGCAACTGATCGTGTAGTCCGAAGACTAGGCAATCCAGAGGAAAAATATGTGACAGTTTGTGTTGGGTTGAGAACTCTCGAGGGCCTAAAGGAAAGAGTACATATCGACCATTGATCCCAGAAGACACGTGACAATAGATGTCGCAGCGGTTTGGAGGATTGAAACTCTGGGAGAAAGTGAAGGCGAAGAAACTTCTAAAGCTCGAAGAGCTGAAGCGATTCACAACCATTGATCTATGAGAGACAAGTGTCGACGAATCATCGAATTTGGGTGAAAGCACTCCGAGAGAAAGTGAAGGTGGAGAGTTTGAAACTCTGAAATCTTGAATAACCGAAGTGATTCATAGCCATCGATCTGTGGGAGGAAACCCGTCGACAGATCGTGAACTTCGGGTGGAAGCCTTCCAGGAGGAAGAAAGCGGGGGAATTTGAGACTTCCGAAGGCTGAAATCTTGAAGTGGACTAGAGCCGTTGATTTGAGGTGGACGCGTGGCACCTGATCTAGAACTTTAGGTACAAAGTACTCTGGGGGAAAGAAAAGGTCGAAAGTGACAATCTCCCAAAGCGTGAAGTCCAGAAGTGGATCTCGATCGTTGATCATGAATGAGGAAGAGGACCGTTGATCTAGTCCTGGCTGAAGTTTCTGAATTTGTGAAGCACCAGGAGGGTAAGCCTTGGGTCATAGCCCAAGGTCACAAGAAAGGAAGGAGCTAGCGCCTGTTAGTGTGATATTGGGACAAGGCGCTAAGGAAGCAGGACTCGCGGATAGTCGTTGATCTGTGAATGAAAAATCGACAGTGGGGGGACCATTGCGGGGAGAGGAGGAAAAATTAGCGGACTTGCTAGTTCACAACCCTCTATTTTCCAACGTCATTTTTCTTGTCGAGATAATGGATCAACGATCACGATTTAAAGGAGATTTGGGTGAGAACTTTTCATATTGCGGGGACATAACTCTCTGATAAAGAGAGAGCACGTTGTTAGCCTGCAATTACTTTTGACCATCGATCTTATCCCTCAATCGATTTTAAACCACACGATCTCTGATATAATAATTTCTAAAATAGAAAGCACCAGGAAGGATTTGGCCGCGATTTCGAGCCGTGGTCACCTGGGGAAGTGGTTTGAAGGGAGTGCATGTGAAGAATTAAATTCTGTATCAGCTAAGGGATAACATGGAAGTGTTATATGGTGCATATTGATACATATATGTTCTTCATGAATTGAGAAGAAAATGGGCATGTAACATGGTTTGGATTTTTTCATTTATCATATGCTTAATTCTAACAAGATGGTCACTTGCACATTTTGCAGAATTAAGGGGTTTAAACACGTCAGCTCAGAATGCATATTGAAGAAATGGAAGAAGGGGAGGGAGATTCCAACCATGATGAGGAGGTCGAATGCCAAAATACCAGATTTGGTAATGTAGAGACATACTCCAATGGATGCAAGGATAGAGGAGAGAAAGAAACATTAATAGAAATGGTAAGAAGCCTGAAAATAGAAGTGAAGAGCTACAAAGTAAACAATGAGAGGCTGACATGAGAGAAAAGTAAGATAAATGTTCGAGTTATGCAGAGTTTAAATCTGTTGCAGAGGCAAACGAAGAGGGGATCAAACTCAAAACAAGAGGAAGAAGGCAGGTTTTGTGAAAGAAGAGAGGATCATGGAAGAGTTGGTTATTCGAGAAGTGATAGTAGAAATCGTATACACCACTCACCTCCTTACTCGAAAATAAAGTTTTATTCATTGGAAGATTTCATAAGTAGTCTAGAGGTGTCTCCTGTGGTTGTTAGGCACCAGAAAAGGAGACAGGAAGTGGACAGTTTGCAAGGAGAGTCGAGGAAGCTTAGTCCACCCTCCTTTGATGGTTAAAAATAAAGGGAAGATGATGTCGAAGCATGGTTGCTTGGACTCATGAGGTATTTTCAATTCCATAACTATTCATCAAACCTAGAAGCCATGATTTTCACCTACCATTTACATGGGAAAGCTGCAATGTCGTAAGATCAACTAAAGAAAGTTGAACATATTAATGAGAGTAGGATCACTTGGAAGAAGTTCAATAAGTACTTCCAAAAGGAGTAACTCTCAGAGAATTTATATGATAAGAAAATGCAGAAGTTCTTTGAACTCAGGCTGGGAAGAATGACTATGACAGAATATGAGAAGAAGTTCTTGGGATTGTTAAAATATGTCAGGTTCATTGATGATGATAAGGTGAAAATACAATGATTTCTAAGTGGACTACCAACCTTTTTTAAAGAAAATATTAGGTATGATGAGCCCAAGACCTTGACTAAGGCCATCAAGAAGGATAAATACATGTATGAGCAAGGCCAGGGAAGAGAATCCCTACAAAAATCTTGGAAGGATAAGAAGAAGGATAAGTCTGACCAAAGGAGGAAAGTATTCAAACCTCCCTTCAATAGGAACGAGCCTAATAGAAATCATCAAGATCAATATGCTAAGGGTGAATCTAAGAAAGAATACTCCTTGGGAAAAAGGGGAAGACCACCTATCCAATGTTGGGGATGCAAAGAAGATCACATGTACAAGGATTGCCCACACAGAAAGGATAGAGTGAAGACTGTGCACAACGTCCAAGAGGCTACAACAGTTGAAGATAGGGGAAGAATCTATTCATATTTAGATGATCGACAAGAGGAATACCAGTCCAATATGATTGAGGTGGAAGGTAAGATCATAAACCAGCCTATTGCTATTTTAATTGATTCGGGATAAATTCATTGTTACATTGATCCTAAAATAGTGGATAGATTACATTTGGAGAAAAGTAAGCTTGGAAAATAAAGTTTGGTTCAGTTAGCCACTGGAACCAAAGGGAGAATCCATGATATGGTCAGAAGTTGTTCCATAAGTCTTAATGGTGTGAATACTAGTGTTGATATGAATATCATACCTTTGGGGTCTTATGATATTCTAATTGGAATGGATTGGTTGGACAAGCATCATGATGTCCTACATTGTCATAGAAAGACATTTACATGTCTTGATGGAGATGGAAAACATAACACTGTAAAAGGAGTTCCAAGACCCATATTTATAAGGGAGATTTCAACCTTACAATTGAAGAGATGTTTTAGAAAAGGATGTCATTTGTATGCAACTCATGTGGAAGAGCCAGAAAATCCGAAGGGGCCAAGCCTTGAATATTTCTCAGTAGTACATGAATTTGAAGATGTATTCCAAGATATACCAGGGTTGCCACCAATAAGGGAGATACATTTCTCAATTGATTTAGTGCCTGGAGCTTCCTCGGTGTAAAAAAAACCTTACAAATGAGCACACCAGAGTTAAAATAATTACAAATGCAGTTGGAAGAATTGTTGAAGAAAGGGTACATATGTCCAAGTGTTTCACCTTGGGGAGCAACAATACTTTTTGTCAAAAAGAAGGATGGAACCGTGAGGCTATGTATTGACTTTCGACAACTGAATAAGTATACTATAAAGAACAAGTATCCTTTACCCAAAATTGATGACTTATTTGATCGGCTAGGAGGAGAAAATATATTTTCGAAGATTGACCTGAGGTCAGGATACCATCAGGTAAGGATCAAGGAAGAAGACATTCATAAGACAACCTTTAGGACTAGGTATGGGAATTATGAATTTGTAGTGGTGCCATTTGGATTGACCAATGCACCAGTTGTCTTTATGTTTTTAATGAATCACATATTCAAAAAGTATTTGGATAAGTTTGTCATAGTATTATTGGATGACATACTTATCTATTATAAGTCTAAGCAGGAGCATGAACATCACTTAAGACTGGTATTGCAGGTGTTGAGAGAACATCAGTTGTACACCAATCTGAGTAAGTGTTATTTTTATCAAAATCATATCCATTACTTGGGACACATTATTTTAGAGCAGGGCATAGCAGTAGATCTAGAGAAGATTGAAGCCATTAAAGAATGGCCAACACCCAAAAATGTGTCAAAAGTCAGATCTTTTATGGGATTAGCTAGTTACTACAAAAGTTTCATAGTAGGGTTCTCTAAGATTTCTCATCCCATCACTTCTTTGCAAAAGAAGGGAACTAAATTTGAATGGACACATAAGTGTGAAGAGAATTTTAATCTGTTGAAGGAATCACTTACTAGTGTACCCATGTTAAAGATTGTTGACCCAAATGAAATTTTTGTGGTATGTACAGATGCATGTAAGGAAGGAATTGGGGGAGTCCTCATGAAAAATGGACATGTCATTGGTTATGATTCCAAAAATCTTAAGGAACATGAGAGGAACTATGGCACACATGACTTGGATCTTGCTGCCATTTTTCCATGCCTTGAAGATGTGGAGGCACTACCTCATGGGGAAGAGATTTGAATTAATAACATACCACATTGGCCTGAAGTATATTTTTGAACAACCAACCTTGAATGCCAGGAAAACAAGATGGCTGGAATTTTTAAGTGAATATGACCTCGATATTAGGCATATCAAAGGAAAAGAGAATAAAGTTGTCGATGCACTTAGTAGAAGAGTGCATCTCATGCATGCTACTGTTGCCAGCATGCATCAGTCAGACTTGAAGAGCATAATTTTAGATGATCTTGTTACATATCAACATTGCCTACATGTAAAGGAAATATTACAACAAGGAGATGTACAACATAAAATAGAGTGTGAGATAAAGGAAGATGGATTACTCATGCATAATAATATAATCTATGTTCCTAGTTCTGGAGAACCGGGGAATTTGGTATTGAAGGAAATGCATGATGTTCCTTATGCTGGACATCCCTGTTATCAGAAAATGATTACACC
>SNQJ01S0235966.1:0-13857 GCA_010110895.2 Picea sitchensis
ATAAATTTAATGGAGAAATTAGAAGTGGACCCAACCCTAAAATAAGGAAAATGGGCCAAGTGACCTAGAAGATGTTTTTAAGGAAGCTACTTGGAGAGTATAAATAAGAGCCAAGGCTCTCTCATTTGAATCACACTTGAGAATATTGAATATATATATGTGTCTAAGGTAACCAAGGATATCTAAACCAGAATTCTGAGTTAAGGTGAAGAAAACAAGGCCAAAATGCAAGGAAGGATAAATTCTTTTGATGGTGCTTTCTAAGGTATGTTATTTATAGGTCATCTCACCATTTTCGCTATAAATTTTTTTCTATAATGATTTAGACCGTGCAATTTCTATTCAAGTGAGAAAACATATCCAAGTATCTGTGGTAAAAAATTCATTTTGTGGGTCGTTGTATTTTGGGAGTTACACTCCGTGGAAAATAGGGTTTGTGGCCAGTCCTGAAACTAGTCAAAATCATGTGTTTCGGGTAAAAACGTCATAACTTCTTCATAACAGATACAAATTCAGTGAGACCAAATGTATTGGTTAGGGTATAGTTTTTTAGTATTCTGTGTAATAGTTTCAGATCAATTCATCAAATATTTTGTGCGGAGCACGCTCTACAAGGTCGCTCTTTTGAATAAACCAGAATTCAGCAAGGTATGCCATTTTTGCTATAAATCTTTTTCTGAGAGGTTCCAAGTACTGAAACTTGGAGGAATTGCATAAAACACACTGAAGAAAATTATGTATCAGTTTCAGATCTTTATACATTACAGGTTCAAATTTATGATTACTTTAAGTTAGGGTTGTTGACTAATCCAAATCTAGGCATGTGAGACTAAAGAAAAGTTTGATGAAAATGCTAGTCTCTTGTTTTTAAAGTTAAGGAAGGTTTGCAGGAATGTGATCATATTCACCAGATCTATTACAGAGCTACAAATCATATTTGCATGATGAAATTGATGAGGGATTTTGGTTGTGGTACTGATCTAGGTGGATATTGGTGGCCACCCACCTATTCCACCTAGACCCCCACCATTGCTTCTTTCAGTTCTTCATTTTCTGCACAGTTTACTATTTTTAGCAATGTTTTGGGTCCTGAACTTCCGGAGCCATTTTGAGGCCTTAAACGATGTTTTTTGGGAAAACGGGGAGCAACATGGATCGTGGATTAATGTTGCTCACCCAAAATTTGTAGTCCTCGGATAGATCTTTCTAACAAGGTATGGAATGCGTCAAACGAAGATCGTATGCAAAAGTTACATCCCCGAGAAGTTGATGTACCAACTTACCCAAACAGGGCCCATAGTCTTGGCGTTTCATCTCCTAGGGTTAGGTCTTTGGATGTTTAGGGTTTTCCATTGTTTCTCAATAATAATAGGCCTTTGAGCCTCATTGTAACACAGTTCAGGGGCCAGTAGCTGCCACATCTCTTCTCAGAGATAAGCTACCAGCGCCCTAGCTAGTTTATTTCCGTTTTGTCTGTAAGCATATTTCAGTCATTTGTTATTAATGAAATGAGGCGCTCTGGCTGCTTTACATCTACGCATTTATGTGTATTTATGTATTTCATTGTGTTCCTACATAGAAATCCCAGTCAATGTTATCAGAGTGGTCTGCTCATTCGATCCTTCTTTGCATGTCCCCTACGAGGTCAAGATATAGAGAGTTGGGGCTTGTCTACAGTTGAACCTTTGCAAGATCAGCCTCACAAACTCCGACGACCGCCCATGGGGGAAAAAAACAAAGATGAGGGCGGGGAGATCCTATCAAAATGTTTCTTGTGGAGGCCCTTGAGAAACAAAGGAACATGATGATGGACAACTTCAACCAAATCCTTCAATGACTGTCCACTGGCGACGCATCTGCATCCATCAACCACTCTGGAGGCACAACCTATTTTAAGGTACATGTAAACTTTGACATTCCCATGTTGAGGGCCAAATAGATGCGGATAATAGGTAGATAGATGGTTGAATACGTTAGAAGGACTCTAGATTCATGAATTTTTCGACTGAGAAAGGATTATTTTAGCACTCCTCAAAGCCACCCCCCAATGCAAGGACTGGTGGGAAACCTAATCAGAGCAAGAGGGTGAGGGAGAACCCTCTTTGTTCTCATACGCACCCACTTGGAATTCTTTCGAGAGATTCCATCAAGGAAAAATATTACCATGATGGGGGAGCTATGAGACAAATACATATAATGGACTACAACTACTTGTGACAAAGGACCAGATGCATGAGATAGCCGAATGTTTCATACCCTACGCACAAAGTTGGGTATCAAAGATTGAAGGAGGAAACATTGGTGTTAAAAATTACCTTGATTTATGCACTGAGATACATTCAAATGGAGTTCCTTGACATCACCTCACTTGGTGTAACCTTCGGTATGCTGCCAATATTGAGCAAAAGTTCAAACAGAAGAGGTGAGACTTTGGGTCTGTGAATCCGAAGCAAGGGAAAGGTACCCCAAACCACGGAGACAAAGGGACCCGAGGCCAAGGTGGGGCAGCCAGGGACAACCAGCCAAAAGCCGAGGGCAAAGAACAACACCAGAAGCCAAAAAGGACCGCGGGGAGTGAGATTGTGAGTTCCCTCAAGAGCTCGACTTACAACACAAGTGAGTGTTGGGCAAGGCAATCACTGGTAGCCAAATTGAATTCTTTTGAATTGGATGCATGCTCTGACTCTAAATCGGAACTCGACAAGGGGAATGATAGGGGAAGCAAATTATCAATGCATAGCCCAACTCCATTGTTGCCACAACGAAGATCCAAAATGAAGAACCAAAATATCCAGAGGAGGAAGAGCGTCTCCTCCATTCCAAGATGTGGGTAAAGGGTTCCCGTTACAGTTCATTATTGACGATTGGAAAGTAGAAGAACCTCATCTCAATGAGGTCGTGAAGCTGGGATTGTTGACCATGACACACCCACTACCATACACCATCCGGTGGTTGCACCAAGGAAGGGACCTACGTGGTTAGTCAACATTGTCGCCTTCCCTACGACATCAAGCCCTTCATGGATGGTGAGGTATTATGTGACATTGCTCCTCTTGATGTTGCTAATGTATTATTAGATAACCATGCTATTAGGCGACATGTTGTGTATGAGTCCGGGCCTCATGTTGTTATTATCACTTTGGGAAATAGGATGTACAGGATACCGGAGATAACACCAACTACCACCATCTCTTTGAAAGTTCTTCGAAAAATAATGCATTAAGCTCATTTCCAAAACCGGAAATTTGTTTTCTTGATGATGTCGCCCTCGAGGGGATAGAGGAAGACTATATCCATGACCTCTAGAAAGGGCCCCACTACACGAAAACAAAATACGGATAAGGTCGTGCAGGACTACGAGGACATCTTCACCCCTGCAGTTACCTGCTTGTCGAGGTCAAGCACTTCATCGATCGGCCCGGTCGCGGCTGCTTCCAATGGATATATATCGATTGCTTTGTTTTGGAGAATGACAAAATCAAATGATTCGAGGAGGCTACATTGGGAAAGGTCACGATGATGAAGTTCATCACCACATGGGAACCCGATCATGTTGATGCCGAAGAAGGATGGGACTTGGAGACTCTGCATTGACTATTAGGCACCGAACAAGATCAACATCCGAATAGATGCAGGATCCCACCAGTTGATGAACTTATGGACCAACTCAAAGGGGTGAAATATTTAAATGAATCGACTTGAAGTGCGGGTATCACCAGGTACCAATCAAAACCTCTAATGTGTGTGGAAAGGCTAGCGTTCAAAGTCAAGGAGGGCCTTTTGAATGGTTGGTCATGCCTTTCGAGGGTTGGCGAATCTGCAACCTTCATGAGGCTAATGGATGACATCACGCGAG
Organism: Picea sitchensis; assembly: GCA_010110895.2. Taxonomy (NCBI): domain Eukaryota; kingdom Viridiplantae; phylum Streptophyta; class Pinopsida; order Pinales; family Pinaceae; genus Picea; species Picea sitchensis. The sequence goes on from SNQJ01S0235966.1 coordinate 3,857, forward strand.
CCATTCGCCAACTCATTTGTAGTGGTGTACTTGGATGACATTACGATCTTGACCCGGACTTGGGAAGAGCACCTCCACCACATCCAATAGGTCCTCGGACAACGGCAACACAAATTGTGTACCAATTTGGAGAAAATGCACTTTGGCATGACCCGGGTTGAATATCTAGGATACATTATTGATGAGTGGGGGTGCATGTGGATCCAAAAAAAAATCCAAGTCATTCGAGTTAGCCAGCCCCAACCACCCCTAACGAGGAGCTCCTAGCGTTTAGGTCTTGCCAATTTCTACCCGGGTTTGTGTTGGGGTTCTCTCATATCACTTGGCCCGGATTGGAGTCAAGTCACCAAAGGGAGGAGCTAAAGAAAAATTATTTGGTCTGAATTCCAAGAGAAGGTGTTTGGGGAGTTGAAGCACCTACGCTTTCTGCCACCGATTGCTCACATTACTAGACTGCAACAACCATTTGATATCGATCTGATTACTTACTCCCCGAATATGCTATTGGGACAGTCCTTACTCAACATGGGCATCCGGTGGCGTATCGGTGAACACTTCGGAACTACCAGGTCGAAATCCCACTTATGACAAGAAATGTATTCCATTGTGTAGGCTTGTGGCAATGGAAGCATTACATTTTAAGGAGAACGGTCATCCCACCTGCAGTCCAGAGCCACTACTTGTGGTTCATATAGACACAAGGGAAGTTTCAAAATGATTTCCTTTAGAAGTGGTCCACATACCTACGACAGTTTCATTTGAACATTAAGTCTGAAAAGGCCGAGAACCAATAATATTAGGTACTCGGTGGAGTACCCATCAATCGTGGCGATAACCAGCGTGCTCAACTCTTGTGGGCGCGAGACTTGATTGGTCGCTTCTCTACCTGAGTGATCCAGAATTGACCACACATACAATACACTCTTGGAGGGTAAAGAAAGTTCCCAATTTTTCACCTCCAAGATGCCCTGCTTTTGTCACAGGACACCTTTGTGTTCCTTCAATGGCGATGCCAAGATGATTTGGGAGGCACTTTACAGTCATTTGGTCATTTTTTGAATTAGAAATCGTGGCGATTACTACCAAAGTATATTGGTCGAACAACTGACAAGATGTCGGGGAAGTTACATCAAGTCCACCTTTGCTAGCCATTTCAAACCGACCATCAAGAAGAAGACCTCTATATTCCTCTTCCCTATGCCGGTCGACCTTGGAAATCCATCTCTATGGATTACATGTCGGGCCTTTCTTCTAAGAATGGAAATGGCTTGTGTTTTGGTTGTCGATCGATTCTCAAAGATGTCCATTATGATGGCCCTCTGAGAAGAATATCAAAGAAAGAGGCCGCTGCTAAACTCTTCTTTGAGCGAGTGTGGGTACACTTTGGGATACAGTCTATCATCTCAGTCCGGGATAGTAGGTTCCCTCGGTAAATTTGGTCCCGTCCACGGTCATCTTTGGACACCAAGCTCACCAAGTCCCGCGACTTTCCATCGCAAGCGGATGGCCAAGCGAGTTGTCAGCGGATGATGGTACATTATGTACAATTCAAAGAATCCACGCTTTATGGGATGAGAGCCTCCCTATGTATAACATAGCTACAACCCGGAGCTCTCCATATCTCAACCAGCCACAATCCCTTTCAAATTGGGCTTGGGATTCCGACCACTATGTCCCATTAGCCTTAGCCATACCATTTTGTGGCTACTCGAGGGAAGATTCATCTCATGTCGGTCGAGGATGACAAAGACAGAAACAACTTCATTGAGCACATTCAACACATCCTCCAACAAGTTCATGGCATCTTGGACAGAGCCAATGTTAAGTCAAAGCGTGACATGATCAACATCGGGTTCCACCTAAAACTTATGTGGAAATGACAAAGTGTGGTACGCATTTGCAAAGGGCCTACATTTGGACCCCACCACAATCTTTGTTAAACCCCGATATGGGTGCGTGCCACCCCTCACCAAGGCTATAGGTTAAAATTCCTTTGAGCTCCAACATTCCACCATTCCTTGGTCTACCCGGTGTTCAATGTGGATGACAACCGGCCTCTACTAGACACATCGTGTGGAAGGAACAGCTCACGCCAATGAAGTTAAATCCGGTGCATGGAACGAAGCTAGGCCCGATCAGATCATGGATACGTAGATCAAGCACACCCGAAAACAAAGGATGCAAGCTATGCTCAGGAGTTGTCAAAATGCGCCGACTCCTTCACCGAACAGAAGTGGCTCACCCGGGGACCAAGTTCGTTAAGAAGTTCCCTCATCATGGAGGGCGCTCAGCATATTAAGGGACCATTGCTTCCTAAGGAGGAATGATCTGGGTGGATCTTTGTTGGCCCACCTACCCTGTCCACACGGACCCCACCATTGCTTCTTTCAGTTTTTGGTTTGCTTCAGTTTACTATTTTTAGCAGGTTTTGGTCCTGAACTTTGGAGCGTTTGAGGCTCTAAACGATGGTTTTTGAGAAAGCGGGGAGCAAAATGGATATTAGATCATGTTTCTCACCTAGAAGTTGTATTCCCTGGGGATAGATTTTTCTAATGAGGTATGGAACGCATCAAACGAGGAGAATCGTGTAAAGTTACATCCAAGGGAAGTTGACGCCAACACCCAAGCGGAGATTATAGTCTTGGTGTTTCATCTCCTAGGGTTGGAGTCTTTGGATATTTAGGGTTTTCGATTGAACCTCAATAATGGGCCTTTGAGCCTCATTGTAACCTGATTCGAGGGCGGTAGCCACCCGCATCTCTTCAGGAGATAAGCTACGGTGCCACAGCTGGTTCAGCTTCCATTATGGCAATATGGCATATTTAGTCATTTGTTATTATAATGAAATGGATTCTTATTTTCGCTGCATCTCTGTTTTTATGTTTATTTATGTATTTCATTGTGTTCCTACATAGAAATGGATTAGGTGGAGTGTTGAGTATGGGTGAGACAAGTAGTTGATAAGGTTAGGCGCTTTTATACATGAGGTGTATAGTTGATGATGTTGGTACATATTGATGAGTCATAGTTGATGATGAAGTTGACACATGAGGGTGGTATATACGTGGTGCAGCGGTTGGATGCACTTGTTTATGAGTACCGGCCTGTGATTACCCAGTCGGGAATGGAGTTTGATGCATGGTTGATTTATTAATTACCGAGGTTTATGGCGATATACCTCGATTGATAGTGTGGCAGTGGTTCCATCATTCTACTTCTGCCGAGTTGGCGGAGACGGGGCAAGGGGCGGTGGTTGTATCCACCTTCCATTTTATGGCTGGAAAATTGGGGGTTATTAGAATCCTTCTAGTTATAACCAAAGAATTGGGAGTTGGAGCTCCCCTCAGGTTGTAACTACGAGAAACTAGGGGGTTGGAGCCTCCTTCCGATTCTGTTGGAAAACAAAGGAAGTTGGTGCTTCCAATGGTCTTAATTCTTCAAGACATATAAAGGAAAAGCGTGCAATACTTTTCTCCGATTTGGGTTTCCATTTAAGAGCTGCAGTTATTTTATGTGTGTGTGTGATTGTTTTATTTTTATTGCTCATTATTGGATAATAATTCTACATTGATATAACATTTGAAGAAAGGATTATAATTAGTGATGTTAACTCCCCTTTGAAATGGAAAGAGGGTTGCTCCTATGATCAACTTGTGTACAATAATGCGCATTTTGTTGATCAAAATATGAACTTGGGTAACTCCCCTTGCAATCATTCTCTACTTGCCATAACTGAATGGATCCCCTTATCAATATGCTCTCTCTACCTTTATTTCTCTCCCCTTTGTTTACGAAGGGGTATCTCTTCACGACAAGTTATTCTCACGATTAATTTACTAATTGTTTTATGGGGATCCATTTGGTATGTTGTGTTCAAATAAGTAATCTTCTTGATACCAATTGATTTAAATGCCAATTTTTTTTATCAAATTATTTTTGTTGAATGATACTCCTTGAACTTCTTTGCTACCTTTATTTTCCTCTTCTCATATTCGGCTAACCCTACTAATGATTTTTCTTTTGACTACTAATCTATAGATAGTCAATATTTTCCATATGTTAATTTAAAAAAAAAAAAAAACTCCTGACTGTAATCCTTTGATTTTGTAGAAACCAAATTAAACTTCTTTTTGTATTTTCTTTCTTTGCTAACAACTTATGACATCATCGAATTTGATATTGTTCCATATTCTTTTATAGGCACTTCCTTTTCTTGGTCTTGGTTTATTTCATATTTAATTTCACATTCTTTATTAGGACCTTCACCCATCGTGTTCTTATTATTATTTTTTTCATTTTCGGGGTGTAATATCATCTTTCTTGCTTTCTCCTTCAAATTTTTTTCTCTATATCTTTTCTGAATATTGTTCTTTTGGATCTTCTCTTTCTAATTGTATTTTTGGAGATTTTTCATCTCCTTTCTTCTTCAAACTTTTAGTAGGTTTTTGTCACTGAATTGAATGACTTATTTAAATATTGATTTTTTGAACCCTCTGGTTTTGTTATTTTTCTCAAACCCTATCACAATTGTAACATCTTATTGTATGAAAAAAATTTGTTGTGTGACTAACAAAATTACATCTCCAACATCTAATTGGGTTTTTGGATTTTCTTGTATATCCTTCCTCTAGTTTCTTGCAGTCCATTGATTTATGTGGCTATGAAAAGAAAATCAATAGCCATTGAAGATATTTCCATTCTTGATTTTATTTTGGCTTCAGAAATCTACATTTTGATTTTCTTCTTCCTTTTTACTTATGTAGCTTCCTTTCTTTAACAAAGTTCATGACTTGTAATTGAGTTGTACTTACCTTTTTCTTTTAAGAAGGATGATCATTTGTCCTATTTGTAAATGGTGCTCCATTTGTTATTATTCTTTCTTATTGTATCCAAGACCAATTTTGTCATCAGCTGATCTTTGGCTCTTTCAAATCTTATCTAGGATAGCTAAGTTATTCTGGAAATTGACAATCTTATTTTTCTTTTTGTTATCTTTTTGAGATTGATGATTTCCAATTCCAACATGTGGTAAATTTTTTCTTTCCTAGTTAGCGGATCTTTGGATCTTCTTCACTTTCTTTAATTTCCTCCAAGTTGGAGTGTTTTGAATTGTTAACTAGATTCTTACGATTCTTTTAACCTTGGTACTTCTTTTTTTTTATTGTCATGTGCCTTTAATTCTTCCATATCTTATGTTAGATTATTGCTTAGGTTTTCAATATTTTAATCTCTTATTTTTCTAGCTGAAACTTTTGTCCATGCTCTTCATGGTTAGATTGATCTAACTCTTGAAGTTTCTCCAACTCTTATAAAGTGCAAATAACTATGTATTCAAGTTGGTCAAAAACATCCACGGGGAACTTTGATATGCATATAATTTCTTGGTTTCATATGAATCTCATCTATTGCAAGTATAACATCAGTTTAAAGATTATGTAATTTTTCTTTAGTGATTCTTGAGGAATGCCTCAATTCCTTGATGAGGGTGTCTTCCTCATTGTTGGTGAGATAAAATCCTACATTTCATTTTGATTAGAAATGTGTTTCTCTGTATTATGTTCTTCAATCTAATTACAATTTTCCTTTTCTTTTATCTTGGTCCTTATCTTGACAAGAATTCTCTTCTTATGGAGTTTTTTTTTACTTTATTCCGACATGAATCCTCTTTATCTGAGTCTTGCTCCTCACTTTTATAGGATTTTTCTTCTTCTTGTGTTTCATTGTGATAACAATTTTCTAGTTGGAACCATAATTCTTTAGCATATTTGCAGTGCTTCATCTTTTCTTTGAATTAGTCCGACAATCCATCTTGGATTGCTTTTAAAATTTGCCAGTGTTTCCCTTTTTTCCTTTTCATGTTTTGTTTTCTCTTTGAAGTAGTTAAGTGCGAAGGATTACTTCCTATCGAATCTGAAATTCTAGATCCTCTTGACTTCAGGATATCTTTCATATTTTTCCCTCCATAATAAATAATCTATTCCATCAAATAAAGGAACTTCATTTTGTGGAGATATAACAATTGTCCACCCATTTCTTCTAAATCTACCTTAAATGTTTAAACTTTGTTGAAGGCAACCGCTTCGATACCAATTGTTGAAATGGACACTTGACGCATGAAGGAGGTGAATCAGTGTCACAAAATTTTTGACAATTTTCCACTTCCTTAAATTAAGCAAAACAACATATAGGCATTTCATTTTTCTCAACCAATATATAAAAGAATAAATACTTTTATTTATTTATTTAACTTGAATGAATACATTAAGATCAATATTTGAATTTCATCTTCAAACAATTATGAGAGACCCAACTTGTAGTTCTCGGATCCAAATAAGAAATGAGGAATCCAATCCTCATAACAAATCCCAACTTGTTGATCTCAAATTGAATTGATATGTGAGGAATCAATCCTCATACAAGACCCAACTAGGTTAGCCAAATAGGCACCAACGATAGAATGAACCTTCATTCAATCCATTATATATAAATATATATACTTCAACAAGAGATTCAACTACACTTCTTCTCATCATTATTCCTTGTTTATATACGGGTCTTCCAACCCGGTGTGAATTTGAATCATCGTGTCTTTTGATATTTGAACCATTGTACCTTTTTCATTTTAAATGAAGTAATGTACTGACTTTATATAATATCATTTTTTCCTTTTATCCTTTATTCGCGTGCTCATGATTTAAGTCTCTTAATCATGACTATGTGTGGAGTTCTTTTGTCTTCATGGGTTGATCACCGGTGGATGGAGCTCATTATATATCGATATCAACTTACGCTTTGTCCTAAATTCATCAACCTTGTCTTATTTGATATTTTATTGATTCTATGTATTGTTTTGGTGTTAATTCTTTGTCGAATTACAAAGATGAAATCTGTATGTGGTAACTTCCTTCAAACCATTTTCATATGACCAGAAGTGCAGAACCATGGGCTTGTGTCTAAGCAATGTTCCCATTTTCCTTCTTTCTCTCTTTGTTTCTTTATTCAATACGACCACAGGTGGTGACTAGGCACAGAGGGTGATTGCTTGATCATTTTATCCAAAATCGGTAGCTCGTTACAAATCTCCCGATGAGATGGATGACTTTTGGGACTTCAGGACTTTTCCAGCTGTGACTTCTAGCCTATATAATATTTCAAATCTCTTGAAGTAGATTTCTCTGAAGTATAGTAGGCGATTTGATATATTATTTGACTTTGTCGAATTACAAAGATGAAATCTGTATGAGGCGCTTCCTTCAAACCATTTTCATATGACCATAGGAGAAAACCCATGGGCTTATTGTCTAAGCAATGTTCCCAGCGTCGCCTCTTCTTTCTCTCTTTGTTTCTTTATTCAATACGACCACAGGTGGTGACTAGGCATTAGGCGAGGTGATTGCTTGATCATTTATCAAAATCAGCGCTCACGTTTTAATCTCCCGATGAGATGGATGACTTTCGGTACTTCAGGACTTTTTCCTTCATGACTTCCAACATCTATAATATTTCAAATCTCTTGAAGTAGATTTCTCTGAAGTATATCGAACGGTCGATATATTATTTGAACGATGAACGATTCTCGTTCACTTCGGAACTTCAATTATTCATGGCTCCTAAACTCTGGAGTAGAAATTCCTCTGAAGCGATTACCTACCGAATAAGTCATACAACAGTGGTGACCTCTTGCTGTCAGTTAACACCTCCACTTACACTATCCTTCCATTGTACTTGATCAATGGTCGAGAACCAAGGATAATTTTAGGAGCTAAATTTCGCTCATGGGCTAATTTTGCATGGTTTTTCCCAAAAAGAGATTTTCTATTCTAAAAATGATTTGCCCAAATTATATAGGACAAAATTATTTTACCTTAAAAATCGCCAAAATTTTATACAAACTATATAAAATCCTTAGAAATTTGAATATTTTTACAAAAATATTGCCACCCATTTATAGTTGGTATATGAAAGATTGCTAAGATTCAGTCAGGTTTCTACATTTTAAAATAAATTTTCATCCTTAAAATCATCCCTGTCGAGAACACTCCTGAATTATATCAACGATAGGCATTAACTTTGGCCTTCGGTGCTTCGGGTGATTTCTGATGTTATAAACTGGTTTCCCCTGAAGTACATACTCCCAAAGTGGCGTATCTTGTTGACGTCACTTATGACTTGGAACTGGCCAAGTGGTTGCCACATGTCACTTAGATTCATGACTTACACATACCTAAAATGCCAACTATACTTTGACACTTGTCATCATCTGATTGCACCACGTGTCCTTGTTGATGTGGATCTCCTCATGTGGCGCATGTTCTTCTCATGTATCTAACAGTTTTCCTAACTCCCAAATTGTATCTCAAATCAACAGCTAAGAGAAACTTCGGAACTTCATCCTTCGGGTGAACTCATATGTTCTAAGTCCTTTTTTTCCGAAGTGGTCAGCTCCGAAGTTGACCACACTCATCCTTAGTGCGCTCTGAATAGATCAATGGTTGACAAGATTTCCCTGCTCTTCCTCTGATCTGATGGTTGAAGGAAGTTCATGACTTCGGAACTTCGGTTAACTTTTCCTTTCTTACTTCTTGTTTTACCCGAAGTGATATTACTCAAACTGTAACCTCTTCACAACTTTTAACCCAAAATGAATGTTGTTCGTTGATCTTGATCTTAGATCGATGGCTCGATCTGTCTGCAATGTTGCTCTTCCTTGGTTTAAATCCAACGGCTCTTATTTTTCCCAAAACGTTACCTACGATCGGATGGCTCACATTTACTTCGGAACTTTGGCATCAGCTAAAATTCCTTCATGCACATTTCCTTCAGTCGATTTTACCTAAAGTGGTCAATGTCGGGTTGACCATGTGTATGTCACTTCCATAATCTATGGTCCATGAATTACTATGTCCTTCCACTCAACTTGATCCAATGGTCGATAATGTTCTCGGAGTAGATCAACGATCATGGATGATTGTGGGGTCCTCACTAGTACGACGTTTAAAACTATTTTCGAGTTCCACAATGGAAATTTCTCGTTTAGTGGTGGAACTGATGCTAATCGTAGATCTATTGGTGGGTGATGATCGATGGTATAGACTAATTGTGGGATTGGAATTAACGCGTTGTTTAATTCTCCCTTCGCACTTTGGAATCAATCCTTGCCCTTGATTTGGTGCTTTGCATATCCAACAATCACGACTTGATCTGATCGTGTTTATGGAATGTGTTTTTCCTTCTGACCTTTGATCTCTTCATACTCTCTGAAATTTTCATTCTTTGCTAATTTTTATACTATTGACATCAATGACAATTTCATCAATGAAAAATCAACAATGACAATTCATCATAACAACTTATCATCACATCACAATGACATCAACTGTTGACATCAATGACAACATATCAATGAAAATATGTCCAACAGTGCACTCCCTTCCTAATATGAGTCTGAGTATCCCTAAAAATCCACTCCATCTCCTTTAAGATACCTCAATCCATACTCCATTGTACCTCTCAAGTACTTGAGAACATGCTTCATTTTTATCCAATGTACTTGTTTCAGCTCCACCATGAACTAACTCAACGTGTTCATAGAAAAACATATATCTGGCATGGTATTGACCAAATACATCAAGGACCCTATTAGTTGCATGTATATTCTAGGATCCACCAACTCTAAATCTGAAGTGACAATCTTCTTCAGATTGGTGACCATAATGTATCAATCGCTATACAGTCCTCCATCCTGAATCTCCTCAATATCTTAATTTTATACCTCCTTGTCCAAGGAAAATATTTCTCGATACCTTTCATACCTCTAACCCTAAGAAATAATGCATCAAGCCAATGTCCTTCATCTCAAACTAAGTAGCTAAGTTTTCTTTGCACCCTGCCATAAGATCCTCTACACCTATGAGAAACTATTAAGAAAATATACTTCCACGTTAAACCTAACAGAAGAGAGGAAGAGAAATTTAAGATAGAAAACAAATAGCAAAGCAAAC
>SNQJ01S0235967.1:0-13311 GCA_010110895.2 Picea sitchensis
TGACTCATCACCTAAATCCGATCCCAAGTCTGTGGGTTTTGATGTCGTTGCCACTGTTTGCATTCCCTTCTTTTCTTTGAACCACTTTGTCCTCTTCTCGGGATGCAACTGCCAACATCTGTCCTCATCATGTCCCTCTTTCTTGCAATGCTGACAAGAGGGCTTTCCTTCCTTCTTTGTCACTGCATTTGCATTCTTTCCATTGCCATGCCTTTTCCTCTTGTCCTCTTTCCTCGAAAACGACGATTCCCCTGACACACCTGCTTTCCCTGCTTGAATATACGTAGCTTGAACAAAAACCTCATCAAGTTTAGTGGGTCCAAACATGAAAACAGTGTTTCTAATATGCGTAGGCAAACCTCCTATATACTTCATAAGGGTTTCTTGTGTTTGCAAAGGAATGTCTAACATTAATGCCATTTTTCTAAATCCATCAGTGTATTCTTGCACTGTTTGTCCTTTTCTTAGTTTTAAAGATTGCCATTCAATTATTTCTTTTTCTTTATAACCCAAAGGATATAATTGTTTCCTAAGTGCAGAAATGAAATCCTTCCATGATGGAAATACATTACCCACATTTTGTGTTCCTTTTTGCAGCTTGCTTTGCCACCAGATAAGAGTTGTACCTACAAGTCTCAAAGATGCTAACTTGATTTGTGTGGCCTCATCCTTGATCTGTTGCAAACTGCAGTATACCTCCATCTGCCTGATCCAGTTATCAAGTTTTTCTGCATTTACTTCACCATCATATATGGGCAACTCAAAATTTACATCAAGTTTTAACAATGGCATTTCATTCTTATGAACATTTTTCTTTCCACTATATTTAGAACTTGAACTTGAAGAAGAAGGAGAAGAAGGAGGTGTTGATGGAGGTGAAGGAGGAATATAAGGATGGTCCTCTTCCTCTTCACTTTTTCCCTTTGAAGCATCACCCAGAACTGGTCACTTCTGTTCCAAGTAATATTCATACAAGACTTTCACCATCTCCGACATGGCAAGGAATGTTTTTCGGAACTCTTTCTCATCTTGAGAAATCCCTTCGTCTGATGCCATCTTCTCGCTGTGAGAAGCTCTTTTTCTCGATCCAATTAATGGATTCTCTGCAACAAGCTCGCCTTCACCACGCTGTAGCTTTTCCCTGGTTAACATGCAAAAGTCAAATCCAAACATCAACTAGCTCTGATACCACTTGATCCGTTGGATCTTTTAATGACTTATGGTTGAGTTTTAATTTTGCATGCATTAATTAACCATTTGAGAAACTTAGTGAAAGAATGAGGAAATAAGAGGAATTATGACAGCCATATACACATATGCAGATCTGAAATGAAATAATAGACAGCAAACCATAACACACAGATTGATAACGGAGTTCGGCACAACTTTGCCTACATATCCGGGCCTTTTCTCTGTGGGGAGGCTTCTTTATTTCTGCTCAAAATATCAAAAGTACATCGCTGCAATGCCAAATGGCTACAAGACTGATTTGTTCATGTTTGTCCAGATCTCTAGAACCCTGCAAAGAAAACGTCATGCAAAACGGACGTCCGGAGCTCCCAGAAATGATCCAACAACGTCTCCTTCTCAAAAACTTATCTGCCTCAAAATGGCTTTGGCTTGGCTTCTCCTCAGCATAACTCTACTCTAAATTCCCTCCTATGGCCTCAAACAGGCCTGGGTTATATAGCTGGGAAGTTGGTTACTCATCTCCAACTTCCTCCCAAAAATTAGGCTCCAAAAATGCCCAATATCTCCCAAAAATGGAGAAAAACCATTAAAAATAGGCCTAATTACAATTAAAAACCAAAAATTGGTTATAAACCCACTTTATAGTTATAATAGGGCATTAGGCCCCTTTCGCCCGGCGCGCGCCCCCTTGAATGGTCATATGGAGGGCCATGTGGCCACGCGCTATGCACTGCCCCCCCCCCCCTTTTGGCGCTAACCCCCCCGGTCGTGTGGCATATTCATAGGCCCACAGGGCCAATAGTTATAACCTCCCACAAGTGGTCGCTCCGTGCTCCTGGTTGTATGGTGGGGGTTGTATGGTATGCGCCGAGGGATGGGGCTAAGCCCCGGCCCTTTTTACCGCCGACCAAACATTTAAATCAACACAAATACAAAATCCATCCTTTGATTAACAAGCACCAATGCATGGCGTAGTGGTCATGGGGACTTTGTTAAATCTCTTGGTCGGTGGGGGAGGTCTGGGGGTCAAACCCCATGGACTCCACTAAATTTTTTAATAAACAAACCATATAGACCAATATCGGGGTGCCACGTGGCAGCCCATGACTAGGCCATGTGGCACCCAATCATTGACCAGAAAACTGCCACGTGTCGAGATATCATTCGCTCCCAACTACCAACCAGACTCTACCACGTCATCACATGCCATGTCATCGTACGGTATCCACGTCAGCATGTACTAACTTTTCCATGTCATCTTGCCACGTTATCCCTGCCACATCATCCGTGCCACGTGTCACCCTTCCAGTGGTGACACGTGTCACCTCTGGATAGGTCCAACCGTACGCCAAACCGTCATGTCACGCTCTACCATGTGTCGTCACCCGAGGTTGCCACATGTCATCTGTTGGAGCTGCCACGTCACCTATACGGACCTTCCACATCAGCATACGGACATGCCATGTCAGCGTCCATACGGACTGCACAATCAACAATTTTTTCCCTGTTTGACTTTTGAGACAGAATGCGATATCTTCTCCATACAGAGCCCGTTTGACAAAGTAAATATACCACCAGAATCAGGAAGACGAGACGGACGCAATGGAATAGGTTTCGTCACATTCCTAACACTTTCATTTTTGAGCATTTTTCAAGCCCTGTCAGGCTTCTGGATCCAATTTCAGATCATTCAAGAAACCACAAGAACTGGAGTGATTTAGAGAGAGAAAGTTGAATCAATTGGCACAATAAATTAAATGGGTGTTGAAGACCCAAGGTAAAAAAGAGAGCATGACTAGATTTCTAATCTAGTTATATATGTGTTGGGTTAGAGGGATCCAAGTAATAGATGAATGTTTAAGATTAAGTAACAACATAATGTGTGTCTAAAAATGAAAAAGTGGTCGAGAGAGGATTCACCATAAAATTGCTCAAGGAAGAAATAATCATGTGCAATGATGATATCAGTTGTTGCAATGGTTGTAAAAACAATTAAGATATGTCCTGTTAGACAACCATACATAGCACAGGGAAGATGGAATGCACATGCATTTATAAAAAAATATATATGCCATTAACTAATGCATATTTGTTGATATATATATGAACATGAAAGTTGATAAAGATGGTTGTTGTTCCAGGAGAGAGAGATTTGTTGCATGATTTCAAGTGGTTCAGATGATATTGTTGCATATGGAAGTTATCCATATGAAGGTAGAAACAGTAAACTGAAATGTTGAATTTAAGATTGAAGGAGGCATGGAAACACCTATTGATGCCAGCTAGTCAAGTAGCATCAATTCATTAATGAAAACTATGCATGTACCAATTTTTATGTATTATGTTGCATAATAGTAGAAGGGAATTTAGGTTAAAAGAACTCCATAATCCCAAGGTTATTGGTGAAGTAATATTGTTGTCTGATTTGAATGCATTAATGGAATATATACCATGTGGTATGGTAAGGGCTAGGGGCTTGGGATAGTTGTAAAGTTGTTAGTTTTACGTCCACTCATATGACACAGTAACAATTCATGAGCTTGTTGGTTATGGGATAATAACCAAATTAATAAGGGGGTATGACCCTGTTATAGGAATGAATGCCAACAAAACTAGTCATGTATGAGACCATGACATGATTGGTTAAGTTATGGTTCTACACAAGTGTCCAATGAATTTCCTACTTGTAATTAATGGTTGGACTACAACCTTTTTTCTAACACTACAGAACACCACAGACTTTTATTCTTGGTATAGTGATCAAGTCGAAAAGGGAAATATCCAAATGGTTGAATAGGAAATGAGAAGTGTATGGAGTATGTGTTTGTCCATTGGCCAAACCATCTAATTATCATGGTGGGATGTATGATTCAGAACAAGGATTTATAAGTACAATGTAGGATTGCATTGGAAATATATGCATATGGGGAATTGCATTTATGCATAATGTAGTAATTTTGCACTCATGTATGCTAACATAGAGTGTGTATGCTTGAAGACTTTATGGAATGAATTTTAGAATGCATGTACACACTTTTTTTTTGTAGAAATGATCATACTAGCAGCTGAGATGTTGAGATCATGACTAAGTCTTGAGATTGTTAACAAACCTAAACTGTTAAGTAGTGCAACAAGATATTTGTAGCTTGAAGTAGTCATATAAGGATGGACTACATGGAATGTTTTTCTTTTCAAGGAACAAAGATAAAATAATTATGATAAGGAAATTTTTTATTGTTGATAACATATATGCAGAGAATGATAAGATCATGTAAATTAATAGTTTGTTGGTTGTGATTGAATTGTTGGATGTGGACAATTCTAAAATCACTTTGAGAGTTCGATTAAAGAATGTAATAAAAGTATGTTATGCATGATATACTGACCATGTTTTTGGTTGAATGAAAGACAAAATTAATGTAGGGAAGCAATTCCAAAAATGGCACTACTTGAATCCATAATGAAGATTAATGCATGATGTAGCAACAACCAAGCAAATATGACATGAAAATTCATATTCTGGGAAATGTTGAATTTTCTTTAGGAAATAATTGTGAATTTCTCAATAAAATTTTATAATATTGACTCTAGATGATTGCATGTATATACTGCAAATGAGATGATATTTATTACAGTTGGAGTACTTGAGAAGAGAAGCTACAATTAGGGACATTAGATCCATAAAATTGCAAAACCTTAGTAAGGGTTTGTTATTAAGTTGGTGCTCTCCTTGTGTGTGAAAGCCTGGGAAAAATAGATCGTTGAAGGAATGTGTATCAGTGAAAGGATGTATGAACCTAGAAGGGTGAGTACATAAACAAAGAGGCAACACAAGAATGTTCTAGTGAGATGAATTCTTACTGAAGCATCTTTGTGGAAAGGAGGAAAAATATTTACAACTGAAATATGAAGACAAGAGCATAAAAATAACAAGCTTCAGTAGCAAAGGCATGGAGAGTTTTGAATAATTTTTTATATAACATTGTATTTAATGCACTGAGGACAATGCATAAATAAGGGGGAAAAGAATGTAATATCTCCAGGTTGATCCCAGTTGTAATTGTGCATATAGGTTGGTGAGACATAATATTTTTTGGCCAAAGTGCTTTTGTATATGTACTTTGAGGCCAAAGTTTCTACGTGGTTATTAGATTGGTGAGCCAAATGAAAAAATGATTGTGGGCCAATCTTATGTATTATGTAATCATTTGAATACTAATAATATTATACCACTGTTGCAGACCATCTCGACAAATGGTTAAGGGGGATAAACTCCACTAGAGTGCGAAAAGAAGCTAAGAGTCTTAGGTTAAGGGCTAAGCCTAAGGGGATTAAGAAAAGAGAATATTTTAATAATACTATGTAAAAGCCTAATTTATGGACACATATACATTATGATATCCTAATTTTCCAAGAGGAGGGAATGAATTACCAAGTGGGTTAAAAATGGGGTTGCATAGAGTGACAAGTGTCATTTTATTAATATGCAAATATAATGGGAAAACATAGTACATTTTAGGATGGATCCATCCACTATAGTGGAAGGTTAGTCTCTCCATGTGTGGTACCATATTCTTGTTGATGCAAGTGTTGCTGCTAGATTTCCATTTTATTGAAGAAAGCGTAGAGGGTGGGATATTTACCATTCCCACGGGGAGAAAGAGGAGGATCACGGGCTGCTGCTATCCATCACTATATTGAAGAGATAGAAGCTTCTTCTGAGTGTTCTCTTGCAAGTTGAATGGAAGAGGTCAGGCCCATGGATAGTTGAAGAGGTGGGTTGTCAGGCCTATAATCCTTCTTTCTAGGTGGGATACATGTTGTTGAAAAGGTGGGATGTTAGGACCGTAAGTATTCTATCCAAGTGAGAGAACTGCTAGGAATTGATTTCCAAAGGTGCCAATTGCAGCTACAAGGCTCGAATACTTCCTTTTTGGATTTTTGTTGAAGCCCAGAAGAGAAGTGGGGCAGCCAATGGGGCATGTTGTCCCTCGACCAAGTTTTGAAGAAATCTTGGTCAGGTTTGACCACTTTTTGGATTTTGAAACAGTGACCGAGGAAGGAACGTTGAGGCGAAGCTGAGATTGTGGATCTCACTTGTTTTGCGGGATTTGGGGACCCAAAAAGGGGTTCCTTAGTGTTTTTGTAATGGGTTATGGGATGTCATCCCATGGGTTTACCCATGATTAGGCCTTTTTGTAAGGGATTATAAAAGTATAAATAAGTGTAAGAATGTATTGTAGAAAAAGGGGGAAAAAATGATGTAAGTGTGAATAGTTGTGAGGCTAAGTGCTAGTAGTTATGAGTGCTTCGTGCAACAAAAAATGTATGTAAGGCTTTGTGCTCGATAGAGGAGTTGGCTCTATTCCTTGACCTAATTTTGGGAAGGAGGATCTGGTGCTCAATGCGCAGATTTCCTGTCCTTTGTGAAGCTTGGCTCTGTGGATTAGTGCACATGAGCAAATGAATGCAAGAGATTGAATAATAATAAAGAAGACGAAGTAGTTGGTGGACGTAGCGCCACACTGGGGTGAACCACATATATCTTGTGTCTTTGGCATGATTTGTGTTATTCTTGTTATTTATTTTCTTAGTTCCTTTGTTATTATGTATGATAGATAGATCTGTTGTTTCTTAGTGCTTTACTTGTGTTAAGGATGAGTAGATATTAGATCTAACTTATAATGCTAAGTGATATGGTAATATTGTTACTACACCGATCTATCTTAGGGTTTGTTCTACGATGTTAATGAAGCCAATGAATTAATGCATATCATCTTCTAAGTGTTATTAAAGTCCTTTGCGAAGTGTTGTTATCACATATCTGTGTCCCAACTTTGTTATAGACACTTGATTCATGTATCCCCCCTGCTTCTACCTCGCGTGAGAATTCTCATGCTTCGCAGGTGTTGCCGAAAGGGCCAGTAGTTAGGGTTTTGTTGGTGCATTATTGAAGCATTGAACCCTAGGTCGACCCCTGTGCCAACAAATGGTTCTGTTGTCGGGACCTAAAACTGTGATTGTTGGGAACTAAAGTAAAGCAAATAGAATCTCTATGAGTAGATATGCAGCTGTACTGCACAGTACTCTACTTGACTTGCAAATCTCTGTGCTAAGAAATAAACCTGATCTGAGGAAAAGAGGTAAAGCTTTGTTCTTTGATAGAGTAATATAAGTGAAAATTTATGTTTTGAAAGCATGAATTTAGGTATGTTTAACAGATTTTGTCCTAGTCTAAAAACTACGACGTAGTTGGAAGAAAGAGTTGATAAGAAAAGCTAATAGAAATGAAGAAATATATGGTATTCCTATGCATAGAAAGAATTTTTGGACTAATAAGTGGATGCAGGAACCTAGAAAGATTTTTTGTAGATTGCAGGTCCAGCACTGTGATCCTAGTGCGTAGTACATGAGAGGTTAGGGAACATATAAGAGAAAAAGAGGATTAACTTTTTGTTATAAGTGCAAAAGACCAAGACATCTTGCTAAGGCATGCCCTGGTACATCTCTTATTTGTCTTTGTTGTAAAATTTTTGATCATGAAGTTGAGGATTGTCCAAGGATGATTGCTAAAGTGGAAAGGATGAACATGAGACAAGAAAACTATCAAGATACTATGGGTATGTTAGAGATTCATAAAGAGAAAGAATCAGAGAAATCTTAGACTATGTTATCACAGTTAAAAGAAACAATGAATGATCACAAAGATGTCAGTTTACCAGAGATCCTTAAAGTAAAACGGTGCATAAATGCAAGAATATGAGACTTTGACATAGATTGTGTCTTAGATAAGGAAACACAAGTGAATATTATGACAGAAGACACTTGGGAAATTTTGGGAAAGCCTATTGTGATACCTTCATTTGGAAGGATGGGATTATTTAAAGGAAAGATGATAACCTTATGTGGAAGAGTTACTAATGTACTTGTTATCATCCATGGAACATCGACTGAAGAGGAATTTGAGGTCATTAATTTTTTTGAGAACAATGCCCCTTTCCCACTATTGTTAGGAAAGACTTGGATCGAGAAGGATTAGATTGGAAGGAAAGCAAAGGACGAAGCTATAGAAAATAAAAATCAAGAACTAAGGGATTTCATAGCTAGAAAATTAGACCGACTAATAGAAGAACAAGAAGATAAGTCAAAGAAACAAAAGACAAGAGAATTAGTTGACAAGGTTGAAAGAACGCAAGAAGGTTTAAAGGACCCATCCATGCAAGAAAGAAGAATACCCACCCTGGAATTAATAAGAGAAGAGATATTAACATCAACCCCTTTAAGAGAACATCAGCAACGCAAAGTCACTCTACTAGGAGAAGATAAGAATAAGAATGGAAAGAGAAATCCATAAACTGTTAGAGAGACTCAGATTACAGGAAAGAAGGCAAGGAAGATCAATAAAAATAAAGCCAAGTTAGAAAATCTACAGGAAGCTACAGATAAATATGGATGACTTCACAGACTGGAACCTCTTAGGAGGCAGGTTCACAGGATATGGACCTCGCCAAAACAACAGAACCACGCAGAATGGGACTTCACCCTGGCGAAGTTATATGACCGTTAGAATGATGCTCCAGAACAGATAGGAAACACATTTATGGGCGGATGGACCACGTTTAGGAAGTTGATACCACGCCATAATGGACAGATTCACATTGATGGAAGCATTCCTGCCCATTGGAGGAATCCATTATGACGCTCGCTTATTTAACCCGTCGGTCGCTGCGTCGGGACCACTTTTTTCCACCCGTGATTAAAAGCACTAACAAAGAATTTATTGTGTGTTGAGTTGTGTTATCAAAAACTAAGATGTCACAATCCATTTGTCTACTTCGCTTATCCGTTTGTCTACCCTAATCTGTCTGTTTAACAGTGAAAATGTCAGGCGAACCCACCGAGTTATAGAAGTTCGTCAAAGAGGTTCTTAAGAAGTTCATGGCTGATAGAGCTATGTTTGAAGGTGTACAGGTGTCGTCGACTAGGGGACTTCATGCTTCCCCTTCGACTGGACGTTGTTCTAGCCGTGTGAACCCCCGCGTTCGAGCAGCGAAGTAAGCATCAAGGTGATCTGGCTAATGCAAAGTAGATCCCTTCAATATTACTAGATTATATCTCGCCTTTGGATGGCATGGTTAACCGAAAAAAGATCTCATGAGACTAAAAATACATTTTTATCACCACATACATCCCGAAGGGAATACGTGTAGTCGGGAGTCAGTTGGGATAGATCCCACTACTGAAGAACAACAATTTCAATATTGGTGATAGAAAGAACTATGCCATGCCTGCACCCCACATATACTTGACGAAGACCACTAGGAAGAAGCCTCACCTGGTCTCTCAACCATGAATTAAGGAGCTGGCGCAGTCCACGATACTAAATGTGATGAATATTCCCCATTTTGTACATCAGCGGGAGGTTAACGCTTGTGTTAAACTCCTCTTATCGTGCTACCATGGCGGATACCTGTGTCTCGACCGGTGGATTACTATGGATCTGACGTTGATCCACTTGATTACAAGATTAAGCATGAAGGGACCTGACCCTCAATAGTTGTAACCAGGGAAGGCCTTGGATCGCTCCCTAGCACAATGCATCAAGGAGGCTTATGGAAAAGTCGAAAAGGGAAAGCGATGCTACAAGGTAGCCTCTATACAGGATGTCATAGTGTGCCTCTCTTTCCAACTCATAGCTGGAAAGCTCATAATAAATAATCACCACACATAGGTCATCGGGTTTGTGGTGGACCTCGCAGGAAAATGCGTAGAGGGAATGTAGATGAATTAGGCGAGTTACCTCGTCAACGAACTTGAAAAGTACTATCGTGAAGATCAATATCGGGGATATGAGTTCCACTTTAGTTGGATGATCGTATTGATTGCAGTTGTCGCTTGGAAAATGATGGAAGGAGCCACCTTTCTGGAGATTGAACCCTCGGAGCCGTTGGCCCCTAGGTTCCTTACCTTGTGGTACACCAACGACATGTTGAAGCAATGGCAGTAAAATGTTGTGTTCCATGCGTATTATCAACAACCAAAGGTTTCCATTGAATCATGTCCATGCATGACACCATGCACCTTGCACCAGTACAAACCGATAGCCAAGTTTCATGAAGATCGACATTTTATCTATATCACTGCACACAGAGATGAGAGAAAGGAAGAGTTGCAGTCGTATTAAAGGATAAAAAATGAATACATGGAGCATATCATGAAGGAGTGGTCGGAGGAGTTCCTTGTATCTGTTGATGATGCAGAACTCTCTGACACTGACATCATAGGAAGCCCCCTAGTCACCCAAGTAGAGCATGTTGCACATTCTAGTGCAAAGAAGAAGAAGAGAAAGGAGGAATTTCATAATATAGAGACTTATGAGGAGGAAAATGCCTCAGAATAAAATGGATTTGGCTTTCCAGGATGAGGAGATGAAGTAAATGGAGAAGGAGGAGGGGATGAAGGAGAAAATCAAGGAGAAGGCGAAGCTACACCACTAAAAGAGACCCCTATTGAAACAATAAATCCACATAAGAGGAAGGTTTCTTTGCAGAAACCTTTGGCAAGAAAGAAGATGCGCTCTAGAAAGCCCCAGATGGAGGCCACACTTACAAAGGATGATATCATTTTAGTCCAAGGATCCATGGAGGATGCATCTAACAATATCTTTTAGAGATATGGAGTGAAGCAGGAGGAGCTATATGAAATGGTCAAGAAGGAATTAAAGGAAATGTAGCAGGCTATTCGATTTGTCTGTGCAGTGCCTACTGTGCCTTCCTCATCAAAGACTGAAGAATTGGGGGATGAACCAACCCAACTAAGAAGACTTGCAGATGCGACAGAGGCTCGAATTCAAAAAGTCCAAGAAGAAAAGGAGAAATGTATATAAGCCTTGAAACAGGAAAAAGAGGAAGTCTTAGAGAAATTGCGAGTAGCGCGGTACTATGTAACCACCTATGAAAATGAGAAAGAAGAGTTTCAGGCAATGGTCAAGGAGGACAAAGTGAAACTACAAAGAGAAAATGAGCAGTTTCTTGCAGAACGAGCTGCAGTCAAAGAGGCAGTGAATAGAGCATGTTGATATGTGTCAGGCTGGGCACAGGAGGAATATGACTTAGTTGAGGTTCAAGTAGTGAAGCTCGTTGAGACCATCCAACATCTTCAGGCAAGGATAAAAAATTTGGAAGTCCAAGAAGTACTAAGCACTCTGTAGGAAGTGCGCGATCAGAGGGAGGAAGCTACCAAGAATGTAGTTGTAATAATTAGGGCCCTCGCTTCAAAGTGAAAACAGTTGAGTGATAGAAGCACGCAGAATTATGAATGCCTCACATGAGATCCAGAGTTAAGGAAACTGGAAGCACATTTATAGGAGGAGCAACAGTAGGCACTGTCAGTATAGACACAGATGAAGCTACTCACTGTGGTAGAAAGAATGAAGAGATCTTAGGAACAATGCGCAGTATAGCAACAAATTACTGCCATCCAGGGAAAAGTAATGAAATTCACGCAGAAGCTACAACCTATGCAGGATGAAGCCTGCAAGGTGTTTGAAGAGATTGAAGGACAAGGCGTGCAATTGGACCAAGTGGTTTTGATAGCAGAACAATGCCTGGAAGGTCATGTTATAGAGCAGATGATTCAAGAGCTCATTGAGCAGGAGGCTCAGGTGAAGAAGCAAGTCGAGGTAGCTCGAGTGAAGCTTGAGGCATTTGAAGTAGTGTTGTCTAGACCTGAGTGACTCGAGATGAGTCACGGGTGAGTGTTGGGGGATTTTTGGCCCTCAACCAAGTTTTGAAGAAATATTGGTTAGGTTTGACCACTTTTGGACTTCGACGCAATGACCAAGGAAGGAGTGCCCAGGCGGAGCTGAGATCATGGATCTCACCTGTTTTGTGGGCTTTGTGGACCCAGCAAGGGGTTACTTAGGGTTTTGTAATGGGTTATGGGATGTCGGCCCATGGGTCTACCCATTATTAGGTATTTTTGTAATGGATTGTAAAAGTATAAATATGTGTAAGAATGTATTGTAGAAGAAGGGGGGGAAAATGATGTAAGTGTGAATAGTTGAGAGGCTAAGTGCAAGTAGTTTTAACTGCTTTGTGCAACAGAAAGTGTATGTAAGTCTCTGTGATCGATAGAGGAGTTGCCTCTACACCTTGACCTAATTTTGGGAAGGAGGATCTAGTGCTCAGTGCACATATCTCTTGTCCTCTACGAATCTTGGCTTTGTGGCTTAGTGCACAAGAGTAGACGAATGTAGGAGATTGAAGAATAATAAAGAAGACAAAGCAGTTGGTGGACGTAGCCCCACACTGGGGTGAACCGCATATATCTTGTGTCCTTGGCATGATTTATGTTATTCTTGTTATTTATCTTCTTAGTGCCTTTGTTATTATGTATGATAGATAGATATGTTGTTGCTTATTGATTTACTTGTGTTAAGGATGACTGGATATTAGATCTAACTTATAATGTTAAGTGCTATGGTAATATTGTTACTACGTCGATCTATCTTAGGGTTTGTTCTGTGATGTTAATGAAGCTAATGAATTAATTCATATCATATTCTAAGTGTTATTAAAGTCCTTTGTGAAGTGTTGTTATCAAAGATATATGTCCCAGCTTGGTTACAAACACTTGAGTCTTGTAGCCCCCCCTGCTTCTACCTCGAGTGAGACTTCACCTACTTCGCAGGTGTTTCCGAAAGGGCCGGTAGTTAGGGTTTGTTTGGTGTGTTTTTGAAGCATTGAACCCTAGATCTACCCCTATGCCAACAGGGCACACTTCCTAGGTGGGACAAGAATGTGGGGAAATTAGAGATTGTAGTTGTTTGTTCGACAACACAGGTATTCCCCACAGAGGACGAACACCTTCAGTAACCACTTACATAACCATATCAAAGATCAACACATCGATGTTTTCACGTGGTAAACCCCCTACGAGGAAACATCCATGGCCCCAGCCAAGGTGGCCATTTGGAGCAGTTTATTAATGCAAAGAAAAAGATTACAGAGAGACTTTACAAGAGAGTTTCTCACAATCGATCATCGGAAAATGACCCTCCATGCTCTTTAAATAGAGATCATGGACCAATCAGGTGTTGAGCCATGAATTAATGGCTGT
>SNQJ01S0235968.1:0-10489 GCA_010110895.2 Picea sitchensis
TGAGTTTTAATTCATTTGGTTTGATAGGTCAAATATTTACATTTCTTAATGAATCATTGATTTTACAATTTGTTGTGCCATTGTGAACCACTCTTACATTAGATTGACCCTAGGCATGCACATTCATAGTCATTGGAGTAGTTTAAATGCCAAAATTTTTATTTTTTCTCACTACAAGAATCTAGCTTGAAAGTTCTTATATTTTAGTCATAAATGAATCACTTTTGTCTTTTAGTGTCCACAATGTAGGTATTCTAACATAATTTCCTAGCCTTTTTCATTCTCAAAATGAGAAGGCAACCACTCAATTTCTTTGTGAAAATGAGAAGGAAACCACCCACTTTTTTTTTTTAAAGATTTTATGTTTCACACTTTTATCTTTTAGTGTCCACAATGTAGGTATTTTAACATAATTGCCTAGACCTTTTTCTTTGTCAAAATGCAAACTCAACCACCCAGTTTCCTTTTTAGAAGCTTTTATGTTTCACACTTCTGCTTAGTTTCCTTTTTAGAAGCTTTTATGTTTCATACTTCTTGTTACTTAACTACTTTTTGTCTTGATTTTGAACATTAAAATAGTATTAGATGATTGATAATATGAAATTTATCAGTTTTGAAAATCAACTTCCTACATATGCTTTTCATCTTCTACTACCAAGAGATTTAGGTGAATCAAAAAGAGATTTAGGTGAATCAAAAGTAAATTGAAAGTTGATTTGCTTACTTATTTATTTAAAAAATTGAAGATTGATTTGATTTCTTGAAAAAAAAAAATCTTATTTCAAAAAAACTTTTTCTTCCCCTTTGAAGTTTTGATACATTTCATTCATTTGCAAGTTAGTTTCAAAAAACCGTACTACACTACACATATCCATCCCTAAACACTATAGTTTGATTAAACAACTAAGCACCACAAATTTAAAATCTACCCATCGCATAAACATTTAAGAATTAAGTTACTACTTAAACAAGATTTTCACTCAAAATCAAGCACATTAATTAAAGTATGGCCTACACACCGACACCAAATTGTGACGTAAACACGGAGCTATTTAACTTCATAAACAACACTCAACTCAGAATATATTAAAGGTGGTCCAAAAACCCTTCAAGGTTCTCTAAATTCTAAACTAAAAACTGATTAAAGTAAAGATAGGAATCTTCGAGTAGCAAAAGTGTGGACGTGGCCATATCTTGAAAAACATGAATTTATAGGAAAGCGAGATTGTAAATATGCGAGATTTGTCCTCATGGCTTTGGGTATAATTGGCATGTAAGTTCAACCCATATAAGTAGCAAAGTAGTAAGGCCTGGGATAAAAGATATAGTCATTTTTTTTTTTAATTTGATAGAAATTATGTTAAAAGTTATAAATCTATTTTATTATTGAAAACTTTTGATCCATTTTAAAACCTAAAAAAATAAAAAAACTTTGTCTTACAGAAAAAAACCACCCTCACCATAAAATGATAGCAATATTATAGCCAATTTGTACGATCCACAAAATGACATTTCTACGATCCCCTAAACAACAGTGTTGGAGATTCGAATGATACAGAAAAGATAATGTGAGTCCTTGAAGTCTTATCACCTTCTGACGTAAATCACGATAATTAGTCTCTTTTCGTATCTCCACTTGGTACTCACCACCATCGGATTCTATGAGTGAGTAGCCTTTCTTTTCATATTTTCAATTGGTACTCACCATCAGCATTGGTGGAAGACAAGTGTTTTACAAGTAGTTTAGTGGGAACAGTCGTTAACAGCTTAGTGGAAGAGCATTTTCATCCTTGAGCTTCTTCCACATGGCAGACCTGGACTTGCCCCTACGACATGGTATTTTACAATGCGTTGGTCATATGGGGGAGTAGTGGGGCCCAACTGAATCTTCGGCCGTCTCGAACTCTAGAAGAATATCAACTCTCACCAGGTTTAGTGAATGAATTCTATGTATCCTTGGGTCCCTGTTCTCTCATCAGGTTAAGTGTTTGAATTCTATGTATCGTTTAGTCCTTTCTCAAAACAGGGACGTTATGGTCCGGGAGAAAAGTAGCCGTCGGTAGGTAGTAACAGGTTAATTACGTCCAGAGAGGTTTACATCTCTGGAAAATGTTCAGAATTAATGATCTTTTAATCATAAATAAGATTTTAATCATCACTATTTTATTTCTTTATAATATATTTGGTAGTCACAATAAATGAAAGTTGAAATCGAATATTTTTCGTCATTAAAAATTAACTTAATTAACATAATAATTACATTAATGCACATGTTTCTAGGATAAGTTTTAAGATTTTTTAATGTGGTTTTTTAATTGTTGTACTGGGTACCTGGGGCGGCGTGGATGCAAAGTGATCCGTTTTTTAGGAGTTTCAATTAATTCCGTCGGTGCTTTATTCGAGGATTTAACCTCTGTCAAATTTTTTAAAATTAGTGTTTATATTAATTTTTATAATTAAGGTTTATAAATAATTAAGGTTTATGGTATAACCTATCTTCCTTCACCACCAGCCATGCCCTAGTTATAACCTTTCAGTGCTAACATGGTTCTCAAGTATAAATATGTTGGAAAGAATTGATAAAAACTCTTAATTAGTTTTTTAAGATTTGATTGGGCCGCTTATAGTCTGTAGTCTAAATTTTTTATTTTTTAAGTTATTTTTCATCTATGAGTTTTCCCCAAATCTGGTTAGAAGTTTAGAAAGATGATAGAATTGTTGATTTCAGGGGTTTACATTATATACAAGATGTTCTGAGGTTTTTAGGATGTTTAATGGATATATGCAAATGTGATTTAAGTGATATAAAATTGAGAGTTCGTCATTAATTAATTTGCTGAATTTTGAGATTTTTAGGGTGTTTAATGGATATATACCAATGTAATGTAATTTAAGTAATGTAAAATAGAGAATCGATTAATAATTAATTTGCTGAATTCTGATAATATTGTCAGAAAAAATAAAAAACTTAAAAATACTATGTTATTTTGTGCAATCTATTTTCAAAGACAAATTGGGTTCATTATAAACGAGCCAAATTGTAAACGAGCAACGAAGATTATGCTTCCCGCCGTCGTAAAAAACTGTAAACGGCCAAATTGTAAACGGGCAACGAAGATTATGCCTCTGGCCGTCGTAGCAAACTTGATCTGCTGGCGATCATTTGGGTTTGTGTTCAGTTATCTCGTCTTCAGACGCGACAAATAATGGTGGAATCGTCATACGTTTCTTTGGCTGCAATGGTTTTTAGCATAGTTATTAAGTTCGAATTCGAATGGTTTTTAGCATAGTTATTAAGTTCGAATTTGAATCAGATACGATATCATAAACTGTTAGAAAAGTTTTTTCGATATGAAAAAAATTCACATACGATACCATAAATCATAAATTTCGTGGAAAGTTTTTTCATTTAAAAAAAATCATTATACATTCGCCATTATATTTTGGCAAATTCATAATCGATCATATAAATCGGAATGATCTATATCCAGAGTACAAATATTTACTCGAAACACCACAAATCATTTAATCGTTGTCAACAGAAACTGTCGCGGCCGGTCCATCCCTCCAAGCCAGCCAGAAACCCTAAAGTTCTTGACCATCATCGTGCTCCCCAGAAACGTAGTTTGTAAAAAAATGGAATTTCACGAACAATTCGGTGGATTCGAACGAAACCACGAATTTCCGAATTCATTTAGCCGATTCGGCTGAATTTGGTAACTATGAACTTATAAGAGTTGCATTCATGGATTGTTGAGTTATTTTGCGTTGGAGATGAGGAGAAGAGTTGTTTTGTGTTGAAGATGAGAAGTTTGAATGGGTGGGGAAGAGCGGTCAATGGCAACTGTCATTTGGCTTCTTGGCCAGACACAATCCCGGATTTTGATTCATAACTGCCAGGTTGTTCAATTTTAGGTTTGGACATAGTTATTAGGTCGAAAGGGCTTACATCTATTAATAATGGGCATATTTAATAGGTTTTTAGTGTTTAATTAGTTTTGTATAGACAATATTAAATATTGATGGAATATTCTTGGTAGACTCAATAAATCAATGGTTGTGATTTCAACCACTAATTTCCTTACTATTATAAAGGCATCAGTTTACATGTTTTTTTTTTTTACTCTTACTTGATCATATTTAAAATTTACTATAGTGATTACCTGATTGCTTTCATTTTATGGCTGCATTTTATTTTATGACCGCTTTTCATTTTCTAGACCAACCAAAACCTTTAAACGTTCACCAACAACGAGTTTGCCGCTATGCTGGTTTATGTTATTTTGAGTACCGTTTTGGGTTTTTTTGGGTTGTATTTATGTGTAAAAGGATAATGATAACTGGTACCTTGTACAAAATTCTGGTTTCTATCTTTTTTCGCGAGAGATCCGTGTCCATGGAGGTTTGGAGTTCTTTCATCGAATTCAATTCCGGTTTCTATCTTTTTCATGAGAGAACCGTGTCCTTGGAGGTTTGGAGTTCTTTCAACGAATTTTGAATTTGCGAGATCCGTATCCATGGAAGTTTGGAGTTTTTACTTTCAATTTTGAATTCAGAAATCCGTTTCGATGGAGGTTTCGAGTTCTTTCTTTGAATTTTGAATTCGAGTAAGCCGTAACTGTGGAGATTTGGAGTGCTTTACTCTCTCAATTTTCATGATTTGTTTTTCCAAGCCCTTCGGATGATAGCCTTTGCTGCCATACGTTATATTAGTACCGTATCAATA
Source organism: Picea sitchensis (assembly GCA_010110895.2). NCBI lineage: Eukaryota > Viridiplantae > Streptophyta > Pinopsida > Pinales > Pinaceae > Picea > Picea sitchensis. Next base: position 4,727 of record SNQJ01S0235968.1, read on the forward strand.
ATTGTTTGGGACAGTCTTCCAACATAGGAAAGTTTCGTTCTTTAGAATATTTTAATGTTTTCTCCTTGGACCCACACACCAGTCGTCCGTTGGCCCAACAAATTAAAGCTGGTCTGGCCCATGCACACGAAATTGTTGCTATGGCCAACATTTTATTAATGGTCGAAGACTGACTTAATTAGGATAAGTACGCTACCGACCTAGCACTACTTTATCTCCCGACATGGTCAATTATGATGTTTAATAATAAGATAACGATAAATATAGTTTATATAAATTTAGTAATAAATGTTTTTATCTTTTTTAAGCTAATTTTTTTTTTTTTGATCTTTCCATTATATACAGAAAAGGAGTTACATCAAAACCCGAACCCGTTGGATCTACCAAGATGGAAATCAAATCCCTTATCTCGTGATAAGTTTTCTAATCATAACAAAATAGTATTTTCAGTCTCAAAGTACCACTAGAGAGAACAAAAGGAAAGATACCACTAAAGAGAATAAAATGAAATAATAGCTTAGCAATGTCTATACCAGCTAATTGAAAAAAGATTAATAAAAAACTTAAGGAATAGATTCAAACCATATCAAACAATTGGAGACTAGGCTTTCTCCTCCGCCACCACCTCCAAGATCACATTAATGTCCTTGTAATAATCTTGGGCTGCTTTGAGAGACTAGGAGTGAGTGTCCAAGGAAATTGGTTTAGCTTTAGTGCATGTTGAACTTGAAGAACCCTTCCTTTCTTCTGTTTTTTCTCCTTATCATCTACTTGATAAACTACGATTTAATACCGAAAACCATATGGCACATTGCTTCCAACTTCTCTTCAAAGATGTGGATGGTATGTAGGATGTCTTGATGCTCCTCTTTGTTCTTTTCCAGTGCTTGGGCCACCGGGGCCTTCACTATCCAATAGGTCTAATAAATATTGAAGTATTTTGTATCACAAGTCTTGGAGTAAACTAGATCCATCACCCCGTGCTACACCTCCTCCAGAATTTGAGCATCGGATATTTCCAACTGTTGTTCTTGAACTACTACCTCCACCTCTTCTATCTCCTTCTTTGTTTCCTCAAAGAAACACTCTTGAAATCTATGCTCGGCTTCCCAAGCCTCTCATGTCGCTCTAGTGGAGGAGACCAGACCCTAAGAGGATGGGGCCTTACCACTCCCTCTCACCTTTGGCTTCCTCAACTCCCCCCCTTTACCAATGCCCCTTTCCATCTTGGAGACCGAAACAAAACACCAACCGTGACTGGACTGCAAATGCGACCTCAACACGCACCACCCTAGATGGAAACCAAGAAATGCATGCTGGTCTGAGATCTCTCCAAACCTTCTCATCAGAGGAATACCCCCTTTCAAACCCAACTGACCACTTGCAACTAGAACTATCCTCGAAGTCCAACTATTCAGAGCAATCCAATGCCCATAGATTAGGAAGACAAATAAGTGTAGGAGGTTCCTTGTTAACCAAGCTAAGCTATCCTCTGTAAGAAAACTCAACCTTTCATGCCATGGCCAACCCCTTGTCTCAACCCAAATTCAAACAATCCACACCCCCACTTGAAGCATCTAAGGAAAAATACCAGTGGCTCTTGGTGTGCTCATCATCTTAGGATCACTCAAACTCCCCCTTATCAAAGTATAATTGTCCTTGTTTCTCTCTCTACCATTGACATTTAACTCCCATCTCCGCAACTTAAAATGATGTGCACTATCATTGTACCTCTCTAGACTTGAAACGATCTCCCTCATCATTTCAAAGATTGGAAATATAGGATATGTACACCCCCCGAAACGAACCATCCACCACCTCGCTAAGATGATGGCTTGTTATAATCCCTCCCCCTAGTATACTTAAGGAACATGGTGGGTTGGCTACCTAGTGCGCCATGTGGGTGCCCCCTACCCAAATCAATGTCACCCCATCCGGGGATATATAGTTGTAATTGTTCAAAAGATACAACATTTTTAGATTTTTATAGAAACACTAGCAATATGATTGGTATTAGTGTGCTATGANTGAAAATATTATAACATGACTTGTACATGAGATAAACTTGCTACTTAGAACCAATGCTATATGCATTCCATCATATAGAGTACATACCATCTACATAGCATAGTTTTAACTTGTAGCATCATAATGTTATGACCATTATGAGCCCATAAAGAATGATCAATAAAAATTGATGGAATAAGGCAGGGATATTTACTATGAATTCTATAGCATTCATCAACTAACAAAAGAACACCTTGAACTATTTCTACAACTCATGAACTTCCGCCTTGCATTGCTTCACAAATGAGATATAAATACATATAGGAGAATACTCTAGAATATTATTCTGGAAAGATATAGGTGAGAAAATATGTCTAGGTGCAATGTCCATAAGAAACTAGATCTAACTAAACAAACATCAACCTCAAGACTCACAACACATCTCATCTAGATATTTTTTTATTATCGGGAGTAATTACAATATTCTAACACTCCCCCTTAATTACTATCACTAAGTTCTTCATCATTTACAACACCTAAATTATGTCTATGAAAATCAAACACATCTCTTGCCAATGTATTTCTAAATATCTTAGCCAATTGGTCTTTTGATTTACAAAATTTCAAGTAGATTTCACCATTGTTTACAAGCTCTCTAGTGAAATGATATCTAGTATCAATATGCTTTCTTTTTTGGTGAAAGAAATGGTTCGTTGACATAGCTATTGTTGATATTTTGTCATAATATACTAGAGTTGGCCATTCTTGTCCTTGTTGAATATCACCCAATACTCTATGTAACCAAATTTCTTGACAAGTTGTTGTTGTTGGTAATACATACTCAACTTCTATTGATGAGATTTCCACAATGGGTTGCTTCTTGGATACCCATGAAATCACATGTAAACCAAGATGGAAGACATATCATGAAGAACTCTTCATGTTATCCATACTACCTACAAAATCATTGTTAGTATATCCAACCAAGGAATCATTTCTAGTGTTGGAATATAATATATCATATCCTCTTATTCCAACAATATAGATCTTGGAATTCATTTTCCAACTTGTCAATGTGAGTCTTTTGGAGACTCCATGAAAATGGAAATCAAACCGACAACATACATAATGTATGGCCTAGTGGAAATGAGTTACAAGAGGTTTCCAACCAATCTCTTGAACAAACTTGGACCTACATTGGATCCTTTATCCTCTTTGTTGAGCTTTTTCCTTGCTATAGATAGAGTTGGAATTGGTTTACAGTTCATCATCCCGAAACTCTTTAACACATCAATGACATATTTTGTTTGAAACACAAAAACTCATGAATATTATTGGATGACTTCAATACCAAGAAAATATCTCATTAACCCCAAATCTATCATTTCAAATTCTTGTTTCATAGCTTATTTAAACGTGTCTACTAGCATATTTCCTATGAAGATGATATCATCAACATATAAAAAAGCACTCAATATTTGACCTTTCTTATTCACCTTTGTATACATTGTGGGTTCACTATTGCTTTTGTTGAACCCATCACTGATCAAATATGAATCAATCTTGTGATACCAAGCTTTGAGAGCTTTCTTCAATTTGTATATTTTATTTTCATGTCATTTTATCACATATCTTGGTGGCTTCTCTACATAGACCTATTCTTCTAAAATACCATTCAAAAAATTTGAATTTACATCCATTTGATAAAATTTCCACTTGTTTTGAATTTCTATGGCTAAGACAACTCTAATTGTATCTAACCTTGCAACTAGTATAGAGGTCTCACCATAATCGAATCCATGTTGTTGTGCAAAACCTTTTGCTACCAATATGGAATTGTACCTTTCAACTTCTAATTTCTCATTAAACTTGGTTTTGTAAACCCATTTTACATCAATGCAATATTTACCTTTATTTAATTCTACTAGATCCCATGTATCATTCTTCTCTATGGAATCCATTTCTTCATCTATTTCTTTGACCCAATTTTCCTCTTTAATTTTTTCTTCAAAATATGTGGGTTGACAAGTAAACAATGCAAAATTTGAATGCACATCTAGATATTCATACATTTATCTCAAACTTCTAGTATTTCTAGACCTTAGGGAAACAATTGTAAGGTCATATTCACTACTTGATTGAGAAGTAGGAATACACTGGGTTGTTGGGATAGATTACTGGCCTTGGATAGAATTTATTGGAGTCCTTGTTGGAGCACCTATGACTAATGATTGGGTTTGTGAACCTTGTTTTCCACCTTGTGAAATTTTCTCATCCACTTCATCTTTTTCTTGAGGTATTTTGGTTCCAACATTTATAGTCTTGTCTATGCTTCCTTCCCATGCTTCATCTTATTTGAATTCAACATCCTTGTTGTTTATAACCTTCTTTGTAACTGGATTATACAATTTATATACCTTGGACCGATCATTTAACCCAAGAAAGATGCACTCTTCACTTATGTCATCTAAATTTTTTTTCAACTCTTTAGGGACATGAAAATATGCCACACAACCAAATACTCTGAAGAGTGATACATTGTATCTCATACCTATCCATGCTTCTTGTGGGACTTTTTTCTTCACACTTATAGTGGGAGATCTATTCAAACATAAACAAAGAGATCTATTGGTTCTCCCTGTTAGCAACATTACATGTCTTCGGCATCGGGATATCCAGGTCTGCAGGTTGCACGAGGAGCGCCCAAACGTAGCGAACAGAAGAAGTCCTTTTCGGACTTAAAATCAAGCGAGCGGGCAAAATTATAGTGTCAATGGTCTGGATCCATCCATATGAGCATATCAATAGTTGGCGGGAAATCACGAATAGAAAGGTGCACCGAAGATAACGCAATGGATGGCACCCATATTGTGTGTAGGGAAAGATAACAGCTGCCCATCCAGAGGAAGCGTGGCGCAAGATCAACTCGCGTCGGCGTTTCGTCAATCGGGAGTTCGAGGGGTAAAGGTTCCATGTTGTCCTATCTCTCGAAACCCCGAACCCCGAAAGCGTCGAAGGCGCTCAAAGTAGGGCCTGCAGTATCACGAGGCAATCTCGACCGTCCGTCCACAGGAGACACCTGTCGCGCGATTAGGCTCCTCGCCTATTCGCTCATCGTGACTCCGACGCACAAAGACTAGCTCCTTCATAACCCCGATGAGCGAGGTGCCGGGAGTGTCCAGGGCCCGGGTCCACGGCATCATCGGGAGAGTTCGAAGCTGTCAGATCTAAAGGGACGCATGGCGCCAGATTAAGCCATCTCGGCATTTCGCTCATCGCGATTTCAAGAAGCAAGGATTAGCTCCTCCCCATTCGTGAACGCCGAAGGCGCCTTGGGAACGAGCACATGGTCATAGCCCGTGGTCACTTGGGAAAAAAAAGAGTTGTTCAAGAAGGGTCGAAGGCATTGTGTATGTTCACAGAAAGAATCACCGTGATCTCCAAGTGCCATTTGATCCGACCTCGATCCTGATTTTCACTTGGAGTAAATGAAAGCGAGAAAGGGTGGTTGAGGCCTCTCCTCATTCATTAAATGCAAGGAATGGAGGGTCTGGCAAGCGGACTGCTCGAGAGGGTCTCGTGTACCCATTTTTCCAGAGAAGCCATGCCGAGTTCTCGACTTGCCAAGGAGGTCAGCACATGCTAGCTCGACCCTTAATGGCTCGGCTACTTCCCTTGCCAGAGCCATGTGCAGTTAAGGTGGCGTCTGACAAAGAATAGCCGTCCGATTTGGCCGAGGGGACACCAAGTCTTGGG
>SNQJ01S0235969.1:0-13857 GCA_010110895.2 Picea sitchensis
CCCCCGAAGAATAAGGCCCCCACTTATATATTTCCTACCCTCAAAGCCTGAGCTAGATTGATAGAATAAAATAGTATTCTGTACCTTAGAGAAGGTAAGGTCCCCTTTCTTTATTCCCCTAAAAGAGCTAGAAGGTGAGGATAACCTGACCTGAGCGAAAGGTATAACCTTCTTCACTTTCTTTAAGGAGTATGGGTGGAGAAATGCGGGTCGCTGCTGGGAGGTCCAACCCTAAGCTTATCTCTGCGACCATAATGAATAGAATCTATAATGGATTTTATCTTCCGTTCAGTTGCTAAAAGAGTCATGATGACGTTGACAAACGATATTGAGTTCCACGAATACGAAGGAGGGAAATATGCCATTTGTTGCTATTCCATTCATTCGTGTCTTAAGTTCGAAGGGGATCTCAATATGTAATGAAGAAACGATAGTAGCTCGTCGTTCCATAGGCTTTCTCATATTTAGTCAGAGGAGTTCGGGTAATACTTCCAAAGCGACTTTCGACGGGAGAATCGAAGCTATTCAGAGGGAATTGCAGCAATTCCCCAATCCTAAAGAAGTGGTTTCTCCGGAATCCAATGAACAACAACAATTACTTAGGATCAGCTTGCGTTCAATTACGCCGGAAATTGTCGAATCATTACCGAATGAGATGGCACGCTGTGCGCCTAAGTGTGAAAGGACAGTGCAAGCTGTGTCATGCCGAAACCTAAATGTGGCGTCAGCAACACCTCCAAATGCCGTTTCTTCCCGAAGACGGAAAATAGACTTTACATACCAGATTCAACAGAGTTAAAATTTATTGTTTTAGATGAAGAGCATAAGAAACCGTATTCTGGCCATCCAGGTTACCAGAAAATGATAACAACACTCAAAAAACTATTGTGCTGGCCTAATATGAAGGGAAAAATAGTAGAGTACTTGTCTAGGTGCCAATATTGTCAGCAGGTTAAGGTCGTGCACCAACACCTAGCCGATTTATTATAGCCATTCCTAGTACTAGAATGGAAATGGGAGACTATATCACTAGACTTTATAACAAGTTTGCCTAAAACTCAGAAATAAAATGATTCTAGCATGGTTGTAATCGATAAACTCAGTAAGTCTGCACACTTTATTCTTGTAAAATCTACTTTTAAAGGTATAAACATTGTTGAGATATTCATGAATTTTTTTTTTAGACTGCATGGTATTCCTAAAATGGTGGTTTTAGATAGAGACGTAAAATTTACATCTGCTTTTTGAAAGGAATTGTTTGCAGGATTAAACACTAACTTGAACTTCAGTACGAGCTATCATCCACAAATGGATGGACAGACCGAAATAACAAACCAGATCATAGAGATTATGCTTCTCATGTACGTAAGAACAAAACCGAGCAAGTGGGAAGACTACCTACACTTGGTAGAATTTGCATATAACAATGTGTACCAAACTTCGGATAAATTGAGCCCTTTCAAAATACTGTATGGTAGAAAGTGTACAACTCCATTAGCTGGGATAACCTAGATGAAAGACTCATGGTTGGACCAGAGATGCTCCAAGAAATGGATAACATGGTAAGAAAGGTACAATAGAACTTGAAAGAAGCACATGACAGACAGAAGAGTTATGCAGATCAGAAAAGGAGACACTTGGAATTTCAAGTGGGAGACCATGTTTACTTGAAGGTCACAGCCCAAAAAAGCTCATTGAAGTTAGGGAGTTGTGCCAAGATGGCACCCAGGTTTTATGGGCCCTTCGAGATACTAGCTTGAATTGGACCCATAGCATATCAACTTGCACTTCCAGCTAATCTAAGAATTCATAATGTATTTCATGTTTCTTTGTTGAAAAAGTATATTCATGACCCTACTCATATGATTGATTGGAACTTGGTGCAGGTGGAATCCGAAGGTGAGTTCCAGGTGGAATCCCTGCGTATTCTGGATCAGAGAGAAATAGCACTTCAAAACAAAGCCATTGCTCAAGTAAAGGTGCAATGGAAGCACTTTAGTCCCGAGGAGGCCATTTGGGAGTTGGAGGGAGATTTGTGGAAATCTCATATATCCCTGTTCCAAGAAAGGAATGAACAATGAGGAAAATGTTTTACTGAAGGGGGAAAGGATGTGATATCCCCAAAAATAAAATATTTTTGAAATTTAAATTCATTGGAAATTTATTCCCTTTTTAGTAAATTTGAATTTGGAAAATTTTTGCCATTTATGGAAATTTCAAATTTTGAATTTAATAATTGTAATTAATTAACATGACTATTGGGTAGAGACTTGATTTGGCCCAACTAAATATTTGACTATGACACTTGTATGAAAACATAATATTTTATATTGATTGCAGGAGGACAAATAGAACAACCATGTTGAATTTAGTTGACCATGACTCCATGAGAGGGGAACATGTTGGAACTACCCCTAGGTTGATTGTTACAAGTGGAAAATCAATGATTTGGCCATTGGCAGCCCCTGAGGGAGTTAGAAAGCTGGGAAAATTCCCAAGGGATGGAAAAAGACCTAGGAAAAATTGGATAAATAACATATGTGAGGAGGTAGGACGCTGCCAAGTATGCGGAGAAAAGAGACTATGGATTTTCCTTGTTGTTATGAGCACTGCTGAGTAAGTGTGAGGCAAGAGGATAACTGTTGGAGTTGTGGACATTGCTGAGGAGGAGTCTTCCAAATTCGCCCTCATGGATTCATGGTTAGGCTAGGGGGTGAATCGGGCAAGAAATTTTGGCTGGCTATTCTACGGTTGGGAGGAACGTGGTTGTTCCCTTTGCCTTCCCGCAAACTGGTTCAGATATGTTGATCTACTCCTTCTATGTTTTAAATAATCATTTATACTGGTGATATGTAAATGTTAATTATGTATTGAAGTACTTCCATGGGAGAAATTTGTCGTGTCATAATCCATTGTTGTAATAGGAAAAACAATAGGAACATAATAGGAATTATTTGTTATAGGAACAAATCTAATGCTGTAATGAATGGACTGGTAGAAATGATGGAGGATCTTCATCCGAGATGGAGGTAGATTAGATATAATAGATCATATTACAAGTCACTATGTAGAGGGCATCAAAAGTACATAATTTATTGTATATGAAAGTATTAAACTAATTAAGCAGATTTTAGCGTGATTTTTTTTAAGAGCTATGCTTGCCATGAGGTCATACACCTTTAAGTATTCAAAATTTCGTAATTAGTCTATTTTTTAATGGCATAAATTGTAGATAAAAAAATGGGATCCTTCGGGTTAACTATGCTTTGATGTGTAAGCTACTGGTGTGTAAGAATGAGACCCAAGTTGGGTAGATATACTTGCATGTTTATATTTATGTAGGCAAGGATGGAGGACCATAGCACGTAACTGAGTTTTCCAATTATTAAACCAGAATCAAGATGAAACTATACCTATGACAGTGAATTGTTATATATATAGAGAGAGAAAGCTATGGGTTTTTACATACTTATAGGTGGAAATAAGTACAGATGTTAATGGAGAGTTAAAGCGAATTCCCTACAGTAAGAATGATAATATACGCCTTTATATGCGCACATAGAAGACATTCAAAATGCCTATTGTTCTAGTAGTCATAAAGATCCAACCTTGCAATTAAAAGAATAATTAAATGTGTAGAACTGATTACGTTGACAATATTAGACTCCATTCTTTTTTTATTTCTCTATATAGGTTCCCTTAGATGATGATAATGACCTAAGAAATGTCGATGTATAACCAAGAACAACAATGAATGAGTATTCGTGTATTTCTGTAATAAGCTATACAAAGTAATAACATTACTAAAGTATCGATGCATGACCAAGATACGCATTTAATAGGATTATATGCATACATTTGTATATGACTTGATACCTATACAACCGTTTAATATTCTGGAGCCCCCTTTTTTTTGTTGAGATGTGATTCAAAAGATGTGGGTCTCTGGAAATACATAAATTCTATGCAATGCATAAAAGTTTAGACTGTGCAGACAACAAATACGGAAATACAGTAGAGAACAACATCCTAACTAAACCTTAGTAAAGTTTTTGGAATTCAAAAGATAAGCAGTATGGAAAATCGAAATAATATCCAAGAAAGAAATCGAGTCAAAATAACTATCCATGATTATGGTTGAATTCCATTTGAGAAAATTTGCGCATGCGCCCCCTTTTCGACGCTCTTCTCTATTCTAAACCAACGCACACCTTTCACGTTTTGGGGTTTCGGGACTCTGCTTGCGATCTCTCCCAGACTTCTTGTCCTTCCAACTCCCGGTCACCAAAATGTCGAAAAGGGATTAACAGGTCTGGATCACCCTTTAGCCTCCGTCCACATGACCACCACTCTGTGACCTGGTGTTATTCCTCCAAATGCTTTCGAGGTTTCACGATTCACGATTTCGCGATTCCGGATGCAACGATTCTAGGTCCTTCGAACTCCCAGACCCCAAAATGCGAAAATCTCTCCCTTGAGAGATCAACGGTCTAGAGTACTCTTGAACCGACGACCATGATCCCACTGGATCGATGACCCACAACCTTTCATGATTTTCCCCGAACCTTGACCACTTGCCACGTGTCCTCCTTGATGAACGGTGTCGATAATTTTGCAATTTCATGAGCTTGGACTTCTTGTCTCACGACTCCTTCTCCTGGAACTCTCTGTGTCCAAATCCCCGGTGGGCTTGGATATTTGACACATGTCCTCCAAAATGGACGGTCTCGATGCTTTTGGGACTTGACGAGTCCTCTTCCTTCTGTTATTACAAGGTTTAAACCTTGCGCACCTTTTTTGGATCCGACGGCTCACTACAAATCAACACTTCTCCAGGGATTAAACCCCTCACACCTCCTTCGGATATAGCGACCATCAAACCTTGGTGCTAGNTTGTGCACGTATCTTGATCCAGCGGCTCTCAGGCCACTGTGCTCTAGATCCGATGGCTGGCGCGATTTCGTGAACCGAGAGTTCACGATGTAATGACTCCATAATCACCTGCCGCTCCAAACCCCGAACTCCGAAATAGAAAAATTCAACGCCTTCGAGTGTTGGAAGACACTCAACCTTAATATCCTCGTTGCTTTGCAAGATCCAACGACTCTCGCAACTTTGGTACTTCTCCTTGAAGTGTCTCCACCATTCATTTCAGCTACTCTCCTATGTGACCTCTCAAAGTTTAAACTCTGTGTGCCCAGATCCTTTTGATCTAATGGAAGTTGTCCACAACCTTGATATTTAACTCTCTGAACCTCAAAGGTTCCTTCGACCTAAGTTTAGATATTGCCTATATACATATAAGTATGTTGGAGTAGTTTGAGAGTTAAGGGAAGTGATAAAATTATGGAGAAAATTTATCCACATAATATTTTCTGTTCAAAGTAAACTAGACTGGTATAATAATGTCATTATGGACAGAAATGAATCTTACCTTCTCTTAAACTCTAAGCTTAAACAAAATTGAATTGTCATAGAATTTTTTTTTATGATGAATTTGAGGTACATTACAATGGTTCAATGCAACAATTCTATCTGTCCCTGGCAGTATGCTGAGGGTGACTTGGTTCTCCTTTATGACCAAGCCAAAGAACCATTAGGGGTAGGTAAGTTCAACTCCATGTGGCACATTCCTTATATCGTGTGATGTGTCTTAGAGAAAATATCCTACAAATTATAGGATTATGAGGGGAATATATTGGACGAGTCTAGAAATGGGATTTACCTTAAAAGGTATTACACTTGAGCTCGCAAACTTTGTCTTGAACTTTGTATATTAGTGTATCTGAGTGTGTATACTTTTTATCTTTTCTTTACGTCATCGAACTATTTATTGAGTTTTCCCTTGGTTGGAATATGCCAAGAGAATATTCGATCTACTTAGGATTCACGGATGATTCCATTCATCAAACATGGAACATGGATTCGGTTGCTTGGGTTATCTATTCACCTGAGGGACAACTGGTGTCTTCGGGTGGCATTTTTCTGGAGCCATCAACGAACAATCTGGTTGAGTATAGCGTCGTTATAGAGTTATTACTTGATGCCATTTCACATGGTGTTCGATCTTTAGAAGCTTTCCTAGACTCCCAGCTAGTCATATGTTAGTTGAATGACAATTACCGTGTGAGAGATCCTACTCTACTCCAATGATTCCTACGAGTATGAATTTTGGAATGATATTTTGATTTTCTTACTTATAATCACATCCCTAGAAGTTTTAATCAAGTATCTCAGCATATGATAATTATATTTTATATTGGCATTTGTCACATAACTAAGTAAAGAAAACACATTCATACATTTACAGAATGTAACATATAAGTAAAGTCGAAGACCAAATTGTTTTTTGTATTTCATCCTTTCAAAAAATACGGTGTCATAGTACAAAATGGAGCTCACGCCCTCAAAATACATATATGGATGATACATAGCATAACCATGGCATCTATATCTATGGTGTTGGATGCATATCATGATAGAACACTATGGAATTTGCAAGACGGTGGAAGAGTTGCACCCACGCATGGGGTACACCCAGCTCCTGTCGCTGCTTCACCTCTGGCAGAACCTCCAACTGAACCATAGGAATCTTGTGTGTCAATCGAGATAGGTTCCCCTACACATTATGTACCAATCTCTCTACGTCCCCACCTACAAGCTCATCTCCTCGGCCCCTTCACTGATGTCATGGCAATACCTCTAGTTGTCGCGGACCTACATCTGTGTAACAAAGCAATTGTTAATACGTGATACCATACACAAATATTTGTGTTTTCTTTTTTCTTTATCAAAATTGAAAATAAAAGTAAAAAATGAAATATATAAAAACCATTTCTTACCAATATCCCCATAGGTGGATCCTAGTGGTAATGGAAAGAGTCATTTTTAAAGTTAATACCTTTAAAAAACTTGTTTGCAGACTTGTATGCGGGCTATCTTTATGACAGTTGCATATCAGGCCTCATATACACGTACAAGATTCACTTTTCCCACGTATGTGGTTCGTCTATGTGACCCGATGATCTGTCACCCACATACGCCCTAGTTTCTATCTAACAACCCTTAGTACTCAGAAAATGGCCACTAAAACTGGAATTTGAACCATTGAAATTGAAGAGAATGGAATGGGCACTTACTTGGTCTAGATGGTTTCTGCTTTTGTTGATTGTAGCTCTCGCAATCGTCACTTGATGATCGTGGGTAAAATGGCCTAAAATGCACTATGTGGGTGAAAAAACACAAATGGTATGGTAAAAGGTCTTATTTTTAGTATTAGTATAATTTTTTACGCACTTTCTATAGTTCTTTGCTATTATTAACCTTATGGACTAATTGCGCACTCGAAAGACTTGGTTTTTAGTGGTTTTGTGTACAGTTTTTATGGATTTCTAGAGTCATGTTTCATGTTCGTACCTTCAACCTGCATATTCTTTCATCGGTATATAAGATAAGTTTTCACTCCGCTTTGCATTCTTTGATTTGATATAGGGATATCGAACATCACATAATCCATGAGACTATAAAAATTAAAAAAAAATTATGATAATAATAAAAAATTATAATAAGATAAACTAGTATGAGTTTGTCATAATCCAAAATCCAAATATAAATTAAATCTATATTTTTTATCTTTAAATGTTTATTAAATCCAAATTCATACAAATCTATAATTATATGTAAAAAAATCTCAATTTACTATTTGATTGATATTATCGAACATCACATAATCCATGAGACTATGAAAATTAAAAAGAAATTATGATAATAATAAAAATTTATATTAAAATAAACTAACAAGTTCGTCATAATCCAAAATCCATATACAAATTAAATCTATACTTTTTATAGTAAATATTTATTAAATCCAAATTCATACAAATTTATATTTATATATAAAAAATTATATATACATTCATTTAATGTTAATACAATTAATATATCAATACAATCCTTTAAAAAATATTCAAGAGATACGTTTGTAATATTCATTTAATGAATTATTTAAAATTTATAATTTAGAAAATATTAATAATTTTCTTTAGTTTATAAATTCTGCGTGAAGATCCCAAACGTTTTACATCGACGGATAAGAGCTAAAGACTTCACTTCTCTTGATGCTCCATGAATTCTTTTGTCGTGGTTACGTTATATGTGGATAATAAGTAGGCAAAATCTCTTTTGATTATTCGTTGTTTGCCACGAAACCATGTCCATGATTAGCTCCATTATTCGGTGACTTTGTTTAGTTTCTATTGGAATGGACAGGACTGTAGTGGTTTTAATAGAAAAATAAAGAGAAATGTCGATTTGATTTACAAATTTTTAATTTTTAATTGAATCAATGGTTTAATGAGCTTTTTAATTATAAATTCGAATTTTATGGTTTACAATGAAAGATGGTGTCATATTCTTAATGGTTTACATTTAAATCAATGAATGAGATTTACTGTTTTTAACTTCTTTTTTTGTATTTATGAATGAGTCGATTTCCTTGTTTACTTTTTCACAAATATGATTAAATCCCTGATCGCTGAAATGCCAAAATATCATGGACCGGGACTTCACAAGTCAAGCGTCCCATCCCTTCATCCTTTGAACCCCCGGTTGCCAAAATGCTGAAATATCGTGAGCCAAGACTTCACAAGTCAAGCATCTCGTCCCTTCGTCCTTCGAACCCTTGGTTGTCAAAATGTCGAAATGTCCCAGCACCTGTTCCTTTGGGTTTTTGCGTTTCGCAAAATTAGGGTACAAGGGATATCTCTACTCTTTGGAATCCTTGGTTGTTGAAATGCTGAAATGTCCTAGCACCTATTCTTTCGGATTTTCGTGTTTCGCGAAATCCGGGTGCAAGGGATATCTCTGCTCCTTGGAATCCTTGGTTACCGAAATGCCTTGGCATTTGATCAATGACCCACAATAATCCCTAAGATCTATAGTCCACGTCCGACCTCGCTATTTGAGATCTACAGTTCTCTCTTACAGCTAATTTCTCTCTGTATTGCAACTCTCTCTAACTGGGTGTACAAACTTCTACATAACTCAAAAATGTTTCTAGGGTTTCCCTTGGCTACTTGCCTCCTCTAAAATTCATCCTATGCTATCTTAGTTCAGTCTCATTCCAGAGCCGGAGTGGAAACTCCTGCTCTGTTTACAATTTCAAAACTTGCCTCAAAGGGTAAATTCAGCACCAGTTCAAGTCTGCCTCCAAAGCTGAATTCCGATGTTGAGTGGAGGTGGATTCTGAAATCGGTTGTAACTGTCCATGTTGAAGTTTTGGAAGAACTCTCACGTGTTGAGTGGTCCCGCCTATGTGTGCTTGCCAACGATGCTCTTGCATCAGTTTATAGGGAAAGGATAACTTCCCGTGTCGTTGAAGAAGGACACTCCATTCATATGGGATGAGCAAGAGTAGGAATCCTTCGATGCTCTTAAGAAATATTTGATATCGATTCCTCTACTGAAGCCCTCAGACTACAGTAGAGACTTTTTTATTTATATCACCACGTCCTAAGGGATCGTTGGTATGGTACCTATTTAGGAGGACTATGAGATCCATGAGAACATTCTCTATTACCTTAGTTGAAATCTAGTTGGTCCTGAACTCAAATAATCTCACATAGAGAAGTTGGCCTTGGCTTCCATGCATGTGGTTAAGAGCTTACCACATTATATATTACTCTATAAAACTATCATGGTTGTGGATATCAAGCCACTTCAATACGCCCTTACTAGGTGTATTGTAGGGGGTAAATATAATAAATGCATTGTTATTTTGCAAGAATTTTATCTCGATTTTTCTTCAGCGAAATCCAAGAAATCACTAGTTTTTTTCAACTTGATGTCAGACTTCCCTAGACTAGATAAGGAAATTTTCCATGATGATTCATTTTCGGATGATAAAATCTTCCTTATCTCATCTTTGGACCCTTGATACAGATATATTTTGATCTACCTTCAAACCTTGAAGATACCCCAACATCTGTCAAGAGACTATCGACGACGCATATGTCATCAAGCTAAGAACTACCCTATTATCGAAAACACTTTGTATCGTCGACGGGTGGATAATATTTTACATCGTTGTTTGACTCACAAGGAAGTTGTAGTTGTTCTTAATGACTGTCACAATGGGGCATGTGGTGGTCATTTATTCGGGCTTGTGACAACCCAAAAGATATTACGAGCTGGTTATTTTTTGCTGTCAATTTTTGAATATTGTGTTGAAGTGATCAATAAGTGTCACCCTTTCCAGGTGTTCACTGGGAAAATATGATCACACCTAGCCCCTCTTCACCCAATCATCAATGTCGGCCCCTTCACTAAGTGGGGGGTGGATTTCATGGACTGCAACCTAGCTTCATCTAGGGGTACCACATCTTATCGTGGTCATGGATTATTTTACTAAATGGGCAGAGTCCATGCCTACCATTAAATCCGATGGTAAGAATGCCTAATTATTGGTGTTCAATGAGATTATAGCACAGTTCGAAATCCCAAAAGATATTTTAATTGATCATGGAAGTCACTTCCAGAATGAGATGATGTCATACTTAGCATAAAAAATGGAGTTTACACTACTACATATTGAGCTCCTACTTGACACATCCGATCATTAAAAACACCTCGTACACCTAGAGCACCTTGATGAGAAGTGTCGAGATGATTTTTTGACTATTGAAGTGAATAAATGATGTTTTACGGTTCAATGCAATAATTATATTTGTCCCTGGTAGTATGTTGAGGGTGACTTGGTTCTCCTTTATGACCAAGCCAAAGAACTGTTGGGGGCAAGTAAGTTCAACCCCATGTGGCACATTCCTTATATCGTGCGATGTGTCTTAGAGAAAAGATCCTACAAATTATAGGATTATGAGGGAATATGTTGGACGAGTCCAGAAATGGGCTTTACCTTAAAAGGTATTACGCTTGAGCTTGCAAACTTGGGCTTCAACTTTGTATATTAGTGTATCTGAGTGTATATACTTTTTTTATCTTTTCTTTACATCATCGACCTACTTATTGAGTTTTCCCTTGGTTGGAAGATGCTAAGAGAATATTCGGTCTACTTATAATTCGCGGATGATTCCATTCATCATACACGGAACATGGATTCCATTGCTTAGGTTATCTATTCACCTAAGGGACAACTGATGTCTTCGGGTGGCATTTTTCTGGAGCCATCAACGAATAATTTGGTTGAGTATAGCATCGTTATAAACTTATTACCCGATGTCATTTCACATGGTGTTCGATCTTTACACGTTTTCCTAGACTCCCAATTAGTCCTATGTTAGTTGAATGACAGTTAACGTGTGAGAGATCCTACTCTACTCCAACGATTCCTATGAGTACGAATTTTGGAACGATATTTTGATTTTCTTACTTATAATCACATCCCTAGAAGTTTTAATCAATTATCTCATGCATATGATAATTATATTTTATATTGGCATTTGTCACATAACTAAGTAAATAAAACACATTCATACATTTACAGAATGTAACATATAAGTAAAGTCGAAGACCAAATTGTTTTTTGTATTTCATCCTTTCAAAAAATATGGTGTCATAGTACAAAATGGAGCTCATGCCCTCAAAATAAATATATGGACGATACATAGCATAACCATGGCATCTATGTCTGTGGTGTTGGATGCATATCATGATAGAACACTATGGAATTTGCAATACGGTGGAAGAGTTGCACCCACGCATGGGGTACACCCAGCTCCTATTGCTGCTTCACCTCTAGCAGAACCTCCAATTGAACCATAGGAATCTTGTGTCTCAATTGAGATAGGTTCCCCTACACATTCTGTAGAAATCTCTCTGCATCCCCACATACTAGCTCATCTCCTTGACCCCTTCACTGATGTCGTGGGAATACCTCTAGTTGTCACAGACCTACATCTGCGTAACAAAGCAATTGTTAATACTTGATACCATACACAATTATTTGCATTTTATTTTTCCTTTATCAAAATTGAAAAACAAAAAGAAAATGAAATATATAAAATGCATTTCTTACCCATATCCCCATAGGCGGATCCTAGTGGTAATGGAAAGAGTCATTTTTAAAGTTAATACTTTTAAAAAACTTGTTTGCAGACTTGTACGTGTGCTATCCTTATGATAGTTGCATATCGAGCCTCATATATGCGTACAGGATTCACTTTTCCCGTGTATATGGGGTCGTATATGTGACTCGATGATCTGTCACCCACATACGCCCTAGTTTCTATCTAACAACCCTTAGTACTCAGAAAATGGCCACTAAAACTGGAATTTGAACCATTGAAATTGAAGAGAATGGAATGGGCACTTACTTGGTCTAGATGGTTTCCTCTTTTGTTGATTGTAGCTCTCGCAATCGTCACCTGATGATCATGGAGAAAATGGTCTAAAATGCACTATGTGAGTGAAAAAACACAAATGGTATGGTGAAAGGTCTTATTTCCAGTATTAGTATAATTTTTTACCCACTTTCTATAGTTCTTTGCTATTTTTAACCTTATGGACTAATTGCGCACTGGAAAGACTTTCTTTTTAGTGGTTTTATGTAAGGTTTTTATGGATTTATAGAGTCACGTTTTATGTTCGTACCTTCAACCTGTATATTCTTTCATCGGTATATAGGATAGGTTTTCACTCTGCTTTGCATTTTTTGGTTGGAAATAGAGATATCGAACATCACATAATCCATGAGACTATAAAAATTATAAAGAAATTATAATAATAATAAAAAATTATAATAAGATAAACTAGTATGAGTTCATCATAATCCAAAATCCATATACAAATTAAATCTATACTTTTATATGTAAATATTTATTAAATCCAAATTCATACAAATTTATATTTATATATAAAAAATTATATATACATTCATTTAATTTTAATACAATTAATATATCAATACAATCCTTTAAAAAATATTCAAGAGATACGTTATATGTGGATAATAAGTAGGCAAAATCTCTTTTGATTATTAAATCTCTTTTGATTATTAGTTGTTTGGCATGGAACCATGTCCATGATTAGCCCCATTATTCAGTGACTTTGTTTAGTTTCTATTGGAATGGACAGGACTGTAGCGGTTTAAGAAGTGGAAAATATACACTTTACTAGGTCTGCCATGCCCATTTCTCTTGGGAATCGCAGAAATACTTTGAGCTCTGGCTTGTATGAAAGGTAGTCTGGTCAAGAATCTTGGGTGATGACAAAATAATTACTCTAGTCATGAATTGCAAAGACAGCAGGGTTGCTGTTACTCTAGTCAAGAATCTCACGACGATCTCTAGTTGTGTGAGAAGTACTCTGTTCGAAGACAGCAGGATTCCACTTACTCTGCTCAAAGGGGTTACGTTTACATTTGCTGCGTTAACGCTCTGTCTGCACATGGAGCGGTGCGTTTAGAAATCAGGTCATCTTCGAAAGGTTAACATTCCCTTCGAAAGGTTAACATAGATTATACTAGCAACAACTACATTAAGTAAAAAGTGGTTGATATACTTAGATCGGCCCTTTTCCACTTTTTTTAATTAATGGCCACAACCATGAACATATTTATACATTTTAAATGTAATAATTAAATATTATTTAGTAATTACTAAAATATTATTTAAAATAAATTTATTAATTTTTTAGTTAGTATTATTATTAATTAAATAATTTATTAAAAATAATAATAATAAATATATGTAATAATTTTATTAATAAATTATAAAAAAAATTAAATAAAAATCCATTAATAATAATCAATTAATAATTATTTATTTATAATTATTAAATAATAAAAAAATATTATTTAATTAATAAAAAATAATTAATTAGAAATTAGAAATTAATATTTAT
>SNQJ01S0235970.1:0-13702 GCA_010110895.2 Picea sitchensis
TACCACATGTAAGTTTTAAACCTGCGAAGTAAAGCAATGCATATATATTCTTAAGTAATACAGAAATTAATCAATGGCTCATACACAAAATACACAGAGATCTTTACCGGAAACCCTCAACCGGGAAAACCTTTTTTTTTCATTATATAGAATTTCACCATTCGCCATACAATATATACAATGTTTTTAGGTATTCCTTAGATACCAAAACCCTAATCCCTTAATTCGGGATTAATTTACAAATCAGCTAAAAATAGCAAAATCCGCTAAAAATAGCAAAATAACAGTCGTCGTATCTGACGCACCCACACACACACACATGCAAAGAATATAACACATACCCAACAAGGTCAAAGTAAGTTTCCTCCAAAGGGATTCCAAAACACCCCACCCTTTTCTTGACGAAAATATCCACTCCCATTTAAATTCAATGAGGTTGGTTCACACCCCCAACCTCTCAAAACAACTACATCTAAATTTTTTCTAAAAACTCACTAAGTTTTCCTCCATAGGAGGTGCCAAAAGAATTTTTTTAGTCTAGGTAGGATTTCGAGGATAGGCATCCAAATAACTCCCCGTTATTTGGTTCTCACATTGTCAAAACCATAGAATTTGTCAAATAGGGAATTGAAAATCCTCTAAGTCAAGTGTTCCTAACACCATAAGGTAGGGAGATACCCGTGAAAGGTTGAAGGCTGAGGTCCAGTTGTTCTGTGCATCCCCCCTTGAGGCACCCACCTCTTGGATGGGATCCAACCCGTGACCCATTTCTGAGGCCGAAAATCTAAATGCCGCACTTTGACCGAGGTACCTAGTGACAAAATTTTAGGACATCTACCCAGGTGGAAATTGTGGGCTGCAATTGCACCTTGATTGGATTTTGTGCGGCTATTGGGAAATATCACCAGCTCTTTCAGGATATGCCCCCTTTACCCCTCATTATAACCAATTATTTCATCCTTCACTAGTTTCTCTTCCGGTGACTTCAGACCCCATTGTTGAGTACTATTGGAAGGTCCAGTGCTATTTGAGAGGAAGGACATTACGTCTTCTAGGACATGAGCATTTGTTTTCTTTGATTCTCCACGTGGACAAAACCCACTTATCCACATATATGCTTCTTTTTCAAAACCACTTTATGTATAATGCACTTCTGACTACATTTTGATTTGGATATATATATTGTGTAAAGTTCAAATTTTGAAACAAAAGGATCTTGTTTATTTATTACTCTCACCACCATTTGCACATATTCACTCAGCTAGTTGGACATCATAGGGGACCCACAAAATCCCCGTCATTCCCGATGCTTGCTAAACCTCCCTCCTATCTTAGGGGGAGTGTCTGGTCTTGCCCACCACCTTCACACACTCCTGTGAGTGCTACTTTCCTAGGATCAACTTTGCTTGGTTCAACATTACTTGGGTCCACTTCCCAAGGTACTACGTCCACTCGCTCTCCTTTACATAGAAGCGGGGGACCACCTTCCTCTCAAAGGGGAAGTACCAAACCACCTAGCCCCCCTCGAGGGTCAGGTTCACAACACACTTACACCATGGCTGGAGATAATCCTCCCCCCCCACTACAGATGTCATATTTGGCCTCTCTCAACATACCAGATCTAAGAAAACTCACCAATGATCCTATATTGCATGACCCCACATGGCCTGCAATGCCCACCAAACTACCTTTAGACATACCCAAGTTTGAAGGAAAGGAAGGAGATGACCCTGCCAACCATGTCATGACGTTTCACCTATGGTGCTCTTCCAACAACATTATGAATGATTGCATCAGACTATGATTATTTCAGCGCACACTCACTGGCCCATCGACCAAATGGTATGTAGATGAAAAATCAGGGTCCCATGCGACTTTTGAGTCCTTGGCCAAAGCATTTTTGACCTTCTTCCAATTACCAATCTGCCACAACAATGGTCTGGAACTAATCTCTAATTTCAAACAAACCTTAGCCACACATATCGCTGATCACATTCACGAGTGGCGTAGGCGACGTAGTTTGTGCAAAGAAGAAACCACCAAACAACAGTGTCTTGACTAGTTTCTCAGATCACTTGTTTCTCTCCTCGGTAAGGATGTAGCTTCCACCTTCCCTCAATCCGAAGAGGAAGCCATTAGTAAGGCTCAACAATACGACCTCATCTATGCACAATCAAGGTACTTATACATTGTGCTTCCTGATCTCCCAAAACCTATTCCATTTGTCCAAGACAAACCTGGGATGTCTCACTCAACAGAAAGACTGATTGGTAATACCACTCACCACGGTCCACAACCCCAACAACCACCAATGTATGAAACACCTCAATACCCGCTGGCATATGGGGGCACTTCTTATTTCCCCTCACCCCCTTATCAACAATCATACCCTGTTGCGATGCCTCCACCCATCAGGGGGCCACCGCTGGCACCCCCCATACACCCACCTATTCAAACGAGTGCTGGTACCCCCTCTACCCCAGCTTATAGTACTAGAGATATATCCATGCCTTCCTATGTACCTTATGGATCGTTACCCCCACAGAATCCATACTTTCCTGGTCCCCCAAAACCCATGGCTCCCCCACATCCTCATGCTGGGGTGAATTTTGTTCAACCCTCTCCCATTCAGCAATATCAAAATTTCGAACAGCTGAATACGACAAATCCTACCCATCCTTCAAACAATGCCAAAAAGAAAGGATGAAATAGGAACAACAACAACCCAGGTCAAGGCGGGAATCAACCCCAGCAGAACCAACCTACTGGGGGCAACCAGAACCAAGGGAATCAGAACCCCCAAGGGGGAAATAATAATAGGCGTCAAGGGAGAAATAACAATACTGTTAAAACCAATTTCTTTGCAGTGAGTTCGGTCACTATACTCATCATTGCCCCCAAATCGCTGATTTCAAACGGTTGAAAGACTCAGGCAATCTACCCCATCCTCCAACCCTGCCTGCCCCTCAGTAGGCCCCACAACAGTACGTGCAACAATCCCCCCCTGCCATGCTGAAAAATCCTATTCCACACCAAGGTGTGATAAAAAACCAATAGGACACGCAACATCCCCCACCTCAGGTGGGACAATACCTCAACCCAAACAATCCAGCAGATCGCACGATCCTCCTCACTAGTGAGGAAGAAATCCTTCTGCAAACACGTAATCGTCGGTATCATACACCTGCTGAGTCTCCTCCCATCCCTCTAGAGACAAACCCTGCACCAACGAGGCCCCCGTTGTTGATCCCTCGCCCTAATATAGAGCCACCTCTTCACATCCCTTGCATCCCATTACGCAGGAATGTCCACAACTCACAGGCTAGGGCAACTCATAATTACAGTTTGGTTGACGACTTAGCACAATCCCCGGCTGCCATGTCAGTCTTATAAGTCCTTCAGACTTGTCCCACTCAGCGGAAATCATTACTTTCCACCTTGGGGGAAGTCAACCCCACATATACTCGACTCATTACATTTGATCTCGACAACGGAGAACCTCTCCTTCCCGCCTTGATCGCTTTTCAAATCCCAGTAAAAATATGGAACATCACAGTTCATCGATGTATCATCGATGAAGGTGCATCTACACGCATTATGTCCAAATCTGTATGGAAGAAACTTGGTTCCCCCGAACTCATACCCTTTTCCATTACCTTACGAGCTTATGATGGACGACCATCATCTCTTGAAGGGCTCTTCCAAAATGTCCCCGTAGAACTCGGGGGAAAGACTATTCTCATCGACATTGAAGTTATCAACGCCCCACTCGATTATAATATCCTGTTCGGTCGTAGCTACATGTACGCTATGAAGGGAGTTGCCTCTTCTGTCTTTTGAACAATGATGTTCCCCCACAATGGGAAGATCGTTACCATTGACCAAGTCTCACATTACGAGCCTAACCCATCTGCCAACATCGATAACATTCTTCCTATCATCCACATGAGTCATGATGCATACCCACTCGTTGATATGGAATTTTCAAAGATCCATCATTGTTAGGAACTTACCATGGAGCACCACCGCTCCTTCATCCTTCCAATCAAGTATGGGTCGTATCATCTAACGGAACTAACACAGAGGATACCCTTCCTCCTAGGGAGGCTTCTATCATATCTAACATCCCACTAGTCGCAGAACTTCCCCCTCACGAGCCTCTTGCGAACTCGTCGACCCCACCAGTCCACGATTTCACCTCTCCCCAAGGACATATCCCAGTTTGGGAGACAGTTCCCCAAGCCATCAGTCAAATCCCCTTCTTTTACCCTCCACCTGGCATTGAAGATTTCTAGGTAGCTGCAACACTTACCCTCCCTAATATGGTGTTAGCAATCCCAGTTTGGTATTTACATCCACCCGAGATGGTCCCTCGACCATCCCTTCCCCCCCAAATGGAAGGAATCCCAATGACAATTCCCATACTTACTCCCACCATACCCCCTACACCCCCACTAACTACCCCCCCTGCCACAGCTAGGGGTAGAAGAAAGAAGAAGGAGCCCACAACTCCACTTCCTCCGCACATCCAACCTCCTTGCGCACTATGTGAGAAAGATGGACACCAAACCAACAACTTCCCATCTCTACCAGAGTTACAGAATTTGATTCCACTTAGTCAAATTCCCTCAACACTCGCCACTATAGCAAGTACTTCCGCTACCACCCCCCATTCAAGTAATAAAGGGTTGCAAACCAAATTTGCTTGCGCTATATGTTCAGAATATGGCCATTATACCCACCATTTCCCAGCATTGCCATGCTTTCAGCAGACATTAGCTGCAGTACGCCAAAGCTTGCAGAGAGAACCCAGTCCAACTACGTCATCCTTACCAACAATCACTGACATCCGTTATGCCAAAACTTCAGTCAATGAACGTATGAGATGCCCTTGTTCTTTATGTGAATCATTCAATCATTTTACATACCAGTGTCCTATGATCATTGAATACAGGCAACGCCAATTGACCCTACTTCACAGACCCACAGAGTCGATAGTTGACCTTACCTCGTCACTAGAGGTTCTTCATGTCATTTCTCCTAAACCCGAGGCCCTTCCAACGCCTACATGGTTCTTGGATGACTTATCTGAGGATTCACCCTCCAATCCCCCCAACTCTCCCGCTCATTTCCCTATAGAAATTTTACATCCAACTACCACGGGTACTCCTCAGTACTTCGATATTTGGTTTATGACGAGCGAGCCATTGCAATTTCCTATCATTGTTCCCCCTGCTTCTTCATCACCAGGGGGAAGCCACACGACAACAGTCACCGATATCACTCTTCATGACCCCTTGTATTCCCGTCACTTACACTGTGACAAGGAAATACTCGAAGAGTTAAATAACCCGGACTACCCATGGGATGCGCTACACCACCGTGCACTCTTATTTCCATAGGAAGCCTCCACGCCTCCTAACTAACACCCCATCTACGCGGTCGAAACCAAGGATTTTATCCCATCAGGGCCTATCAAATGGTTCAAAAAAACCATTCCTTCCCCTGATGATTTTGAAGAAGGCAACATGGCCAACATTTCCCCGACCATTAAAATCGACATTTCCATCAAAAATGGCGTCGCGAGGAAATCACCATTGGAGCTACTTGCACTCCTCAAGAAATCACCGCCTATAAATCCCTCTTCCAGGAATATCGGGATATTTTTTCCTAGTCATACACAGAAATGCCTGTCCTCAATCCATCTATCATCGAACATCGCATCGACACCTAGCCCAACATTACACTAGTTCGTAAAAAACAACGACCTCTACACCCATCCAAAGCAGTGGCCATCAAAGCTGAAATTGACAAATTACGCCCTACCAGGTTCATCTAACCCATTAACAAAAAACAGGGCACTATCTGTGTCTACACGGACTTTCATGATCTCAATCATGCATGTCCCAAAGACAACTTTCCAATGCCTTTCATCGATCAAATTATTGACGACTGTGCAGGCCACGAGGCTCTATCCTTCATGGACAATTTCTCTGGTTATAATCAAATTCAAATTCACCCAACCAATCAGTACAAAATTGCATTCACTACCCCTTGGGGTACTTTTGCATATCGTTTCATGCCTTTTGTCTTAAAGAATTCTAGCGCAACTTTCCAATGGGCTATGGCATACATTTTTCACGATATGGCTCATATCGTTCTCGCATACTTGGACGACCTCATAGCTCGATCCAAGAAACACACTCAACATCTTGATGATTTACGAATCATCTTCCAATGGTGTCGTCAGTACAACATCCGATTGAATCCCCTCAAGTGTGTATTCTGCGTCACCGCGGGGCGTCTCCTCGGCTTCATCATTTCCCAAAGCGGTATTACCATGGACCCCCTCAAAGTCCAAGCTATCACTGAAATTCCACCTCCCCGGAATTTATGTCAACTTCAGAGCCTACAAGGCAAGGCTAACTTTTTACGACGATTTGTACCATACTACGCCATTCACGCACACGGTTTCCTTCACTTACTACGTCACGACATCCCATTTCACTGGGATGAACATGCCCAACAGTCATTTGACGACCTTAAAATGGCGCTCTCCAACACCCCTTTAATTAGTGCACCTGACTACAATCTCGACTGTATCCTCTACGTATCAGCATCAACTGTTTCAGTAGCAAGAGTTCTCATTTAGCTAGGTGATGAAAATCGTGAGAATGTCATTTATTACATTAGTAAAAACCTCTCAGGGCCACCCTTGAAGTATACACACGAAGAGAAACTAGCTCTTGCAATCGTCCTCGTAGTCCAGAAACCGCGTCACTACATTCTGCTTCGCACAACTAAGGTTGTAGCAGATTCCAACCCTATGCAATACTTGATCAGTCGTCAAAAAATTAACGAAAAATTTTCTCGATGGATCGTTATCCTTCAGGAGTACGATCTTGAATTCTCAACACCCAAGAGAAAAAAATCCCTCGTTCTCACCGAACTTGTCATGGCCCTCCCCTCTGACACAACCAGTGCCCCCGTCAATACCGACTTTCCCGACGAACACCTCTTTTACATCACTTCGGATGATCCTTGGTACGACGACCTCCTCGTCTACCTCCGAACTCAAAAGTTCGGTAACCACCTTTCACGAGATGATCATCATCGTATTCGCCACCAGGCCCCCCGCTATCTCCTCATCGGAGACATCTTATACTGGCGAGGGGTCGACACCATTATTCGTCGATGCCTGACCATTGACGAAGTCGATAGAGTCTTTAACGAATGCCACACCAATGCATGTGGGGGCCATCTTTCGGGAATATCCATGTCAGGTTGTTATATTAAAGATTTTTAATTACCTGAAAACACTGAATTGTCAAACCAGGGTAAGTGAACTTAGAGCTGCTACACTATATGTGCTTGTAAGATTTTAATTCCTATCTAAAGGTTATTTTGAGAATAAAACAAAAACTTACTCTTAGAAACTGAACCCTAATGATTGTCTTGAAACTAACCATCTCTTGTCTAATTCATCAAATGAAAATAGTTCTGAGTTTAAGAACATGTACTTCTATTTCTAATCTGATGTAATCTCCCAAGACTATCTACCATTATCTTAAACATCTAATCATCATCATATCTATCTAAACCATAAAAGAGAGATCATTTTTAAAAACCTTTTAATCTAAGCATAAAAAACAGTTCTAAATCTAACCACAGGTGAAACAAATAAATGTCCTATTTACCCTACAGGTACTAGAAGCTTCCTTTAATACGACTATAAGCTAATTATCCTAACAAAATAGAGTAAATATAAACTCACATTCTCTTTAAATCATGATCAAACTGAAAATTAAAAACAGACTATAAGCTAACTATCCTAACAGAACAGAGTAAATCTAAACTCGCATTTTCTTTAAATCATGATCAAACTGAAAACTAAAAATAGAGCAACTCTAGGTTAAGCACTTGGTTCATTATTCAAGTTCTACAGGGATAAATAATGCATTCAACATTCATCAATCTATGAGATAATATCAAACTGAAAACGATCTAACTGAAGAATGGCTAAGCAAGAATCTAACAGAGTAATCCCAAGCTCAAAACTAACTTACAGGCAAATTCTAAAGCTAAAAATAAACGAACTCTACTGTGGAAAAGAGACAACGAATTGAACCTGTTGGCGGGCCCAACCAAGAGGTGTAATCGCCCTAAAACGAAACCAGAGCTACTCAGATCAGTCCATGCAAAAATTGTTTCATACTTCATGCTCCATAATTCATAAAACAACTCAAATCATTTAACAACGAATAACATAACACATAGAAAATTTGTATTATCAGAAATCGTATCACATAGCATATTGTAACCAACGTTTCTTGAGAGCGATCCCAGTTTATATATATCCTCTCCAAAATAGTTTTAAACATAGGTGCATTAATCTAAATGGATCTCAGATCCGAAAATGACTCATAGTCAGTTAAAACGAACTTCACAGCTTCATGACACGCAGTGTCAAGAAGCGTGGATCATAAAGCATTTTAATAAAACAGTTCTACAATCTCGCCCTGAGTCAACATATTGAGTTATGACTCAATCAATCATATGAATCAGACTGTCAATCCACTCTGGCCATGTCGTGCAAGTATTTGGCATCTTCTTTTGCATCTCCACTAAGTGCGAGCCGATACCTGGTACTGATAAGTTCTGTTTCAAAGGAACAATACCTAACTCATGTCACGTTAATATCAACATTAGTTTAAAATATCAAAATACATTAAAAATAACTTGAATCATAGGAATACCTTGAATAGCTCCATTTAGTTGTAAAAGGATGTCAAATGTGTCATGGTAAGGCCAGAAGGAAATGATACTAGATATGAAAATGGAGGTATATTTGACATGATATAGGCAAAAATATAGTCAAAATTGGAGACTAACATTCCCCCAAGCTGAAGTCTTTGCCTGTCCTCAGACAACAAAAAGTCAAAAACTGAGATTCATCAGAGTGTTACAACAGCTGCAACCAACATTTGCAATTTCTCATGTTTCTTCATGCTTCTGATTTCCTTCTTAAGAACTTGATTAATGATGATGTGCTTCCTGGCAATCTTCTGCAGTCTCCTGTTCTTCTGAAAAAGGACTTCATTTTTTCGTTTTAATCGTTCAATCTTGGACGAGAAATGAGCTTGCCTGAGTTTCATAAGTTCATTTTCTGTTTTGATGTGCCGATCCGGTATGGTGTATTCATGTAACTTCTCTTTCAACTTGTGATTCCTGCTTTCTAATCTGGCTACCATTGGTATCAAGGATCTACTGGAAGAGATTTCACAGTAAGATTCAAATGTTTTACCATGTCTTTGTTGTGTATGAGGGCTGGACACGTGAGTGAACTCATCTAGTCTTTGATCATGGGTGTCGACTGGACTAGGTTCAGGAGTAAACTCATCATATACTTGAACATGCTTGTCGAATGGAATGAGTTCAAGAGTAAACTCGTCATATACTTGATCAGGGTTGTCGACTGGACTGAGTTCAGGAGTAAACTCCTGATACACCTGAACAGGGGTATCCATTGGCATTTGAATTGGCTTGTCCTGCTCAATTTCTTTGGGTTCATTAGCTTTCCGATTGACTTTACGGACTTTTCGAATCAATTGGGAGAGAGTCCATGTCATCTCAGAGGACTCTGGAGCCTCCTCATGATCATCCACACTTTTTAATCTTTCCTATGGTGGGTAACTAGGCACATAGTTATCCATACCTGACAGCGTGCGTGTGCATTTTCGTTTGGTATTTCTCCTAGGTTTGTCAATTAACTCTTCAAGTTGTTCCACATCAATAATATTTGTAGCAGTTGGAGGAGAAATCGGAATTTCAACATTCGCCTATGTAGGAACAATGTTTTCCACTCTGTCATGGTTAGTTTCCACACCATCGGAACCATGGACATCAAACGAATGTTCTATACCAGGATTATCATCACTGGCCTCAATTGTGCAGTCTGGTGTATTCTTAGGGTCATCACATATTTTGGTCAGGGTTTTAACACCCTTTTTATTAGAGTTCGACTTCTTCTGTGGAGGAGCGGACTTAACATTTTTATCTCTAGATTTGTCAGAAGCTAGGGTTCTTACAATGAACATATCCCAAGTTTCTTGTTTGTTGGATAACACAGACTTAACCAAAATTTTGACAAGACCAAAATGAAATAAGATACCTCTAAAATCTTTGGCTTTACGAACCTGTTCTGCCATTTTCTTTAAACTCTTCAACATAAAATAGGGTATGTTCATCAAATGGTTACCTTTGAAATGTAGCAAGAGTCGATCATGACATGGAAACACGATCGTATACCGTCCTTCGCAAGTGAGGTAGTGTTGGAGTATGGATAGAAACTAAGCCCATTTTGGTTCTAACCATGACCTTGATGTGCCCTCTGACCATTGTAATTTCTGGTACTGTGGTTGCAGGAGTTGCGTGCAGAGCTTCTTGTCGACGGGCTGGCCCTTCGTCCATTTCTGACCAGTGCTGGGTAATTGAATTACTTCAGAGATGAATTTTTCTGTGACTTCAAACTCTAGCTCACCCACCTTAGCTAGTCCACCATGAAAATGAAGAGCAAACTGAAGTGTAACTGAATCATCATAACCATCAAATTTCTTGAAGAATGGCTCCCATCTAGCTTTCTGAAAAATGTGTTTGGTGGCTTCATACTCAGGAAGAGCCTCAAAATTTGCACAAGTCTCAGGTTCGTGACGATTCGCCACCATAATTTCACTCGGTATCATAGGAAAGGTCCACAGGTGAGCAACATAATTAGATGAGGGAAACAGAGGAATAGAGTATGATGTGTGAAGTAGTCATGAGAGGAATCATAGAAGAACGTTTGAAATGTCGTGAGGATCGATAGCATGTATGGAAATGATGATGGTCGTACACGTTTGCAAAATATTATTACATATGAATCGTGTCGAATTCAGCCAAGATAATGCAGTGCATTTCCCATGATATGAAATGTCAAGAAGGATTGGTTTATTAGGTACACAGTATAGGTATAATGAAATATTATGGAGTATCGAGGCATTCCCAGTTCAAATTATTAATATGTAATTTAATACATTAAACCAACATGAAACTAAGCGTACCTGAATTAGATTACCTATTCCCTTGTTATGCATTTCTTACTGTAGAGATCTTTGAAGTCAAGTCTGTATCTGGAGAGCGCTAAAATTTTAATTTGAATTTGTATTTCTGATAACCACTGTAGCTGATGGATTTTATCTGGCACTGACTGGTACTAATGAAATAACCCAAAATCTGCAGAGAAACTTGAACCAATAATAACTTGCTGAGAAAAAGACTTCTTGTTTATGAAAGTAAATTATCTGATGGCTATCCCTGAACCTGTCTTTTGTTCCTTCCTAAAAGGGATCAATTAAAATTGTAGCGCACCTTTTCTCCTACTTTGGTTAAACGCTATTAAAAGAAGACTATAACACCACTTTGTACATATGTTATACAATCCACATTCATTTAAACAAATAAACACATTCTACACAGAGTATTCATATGAGTTACTGCCATAATTAACAATCAATAACATTTCATACTAACTCATATACACAACGAAAATCATGATAACATAAGCAGTAGAGTCATGCAGAAACATGATTAAAACATAAACATATACTTATCTTTGTAATAGTGGTAGATTCCACCAACTAAGTGCAGACCTTCCACGAACCTCCCAGCCTTAGACCACACTGCTCATTAGCTCAGCAGTGGGTCACCCCCGAGCTGGGACTAAGCTCCACCCCAAGACAAGGAATCCTAGGCTAGGATGAGGTTACAGGGAAAACAACACATACAATCGGGAAGGGTTCTTCCCAAGATGCCATCTTACGCCCACTACTACCAGAATCTCATTCCCCACATGCCTGTTCCACCCGGGAGTATACACCTTCACAAGCACAGTCCATCGGTGCTAACCTCCCTCTCTGGGTCTCGACAACAGGTCGGATCAGGAATTCTTAGAGCCTGAAGTTGGTGTTGGACACTCTCTAGAGGGAACCACTTCCCAGCAACTCTCTCACTTGGAAGGAGTTACTCGCAGGCCTGACAACCTGCCTCTTCTAACCACAACCACCTCCCTCTCCTGGAGCGAGGGCATACACAGGCTCAATTACCACCTGCACTGGACAATAAATAACGCGCAGTCCATCTCTGCATGACCACTACAGTCAACCGGAAATACAGACTCAGACTTCTCAAACAAGCTCAGCAATGGCGGCAAGGTCTCACGGTGTTGATTTTCGGAATTGCGTGACAAGAAATTTCCGCAGGGAATTGCACAAACTCTCTGGTGCAGAATGGGGAGGATGAAACGGGATTTTCATAAAGCGAACACAGTCTTCTCGAATCTCAGAACAGAGGGTGTACACGGATTTGCAGAGACAAACACATGCTTTTTCCCCATTTCAGAATTGCACAAGCGTCTCTTGCAGAGGTCACACGGTTAACGCTCATGACAGTCCAGGGTCGAATGGATGAGAGTAAGCCTTCACGACTTACCTCATCTGTTTTATTTTCATGCATTAGGGTGGACACTTGTCACCCTTGAAATTGCATGCGTTCCTCGACATGCATCACCTTTCTTATGGTTAGGAACTTAGGATAAAGCATAATGGCACATGTTCTTTTGGAATAATAGTAAAATATTATTCCCAGGCTTAAGCTCCCTAGGCTTATCCCCCAGGCTCAACACTTAGCCCCTTTTCCACCTTCCAGCCCCTAATTCCTTGCCCACTCTATGGATTCTTAGTCCCCCTTCACTCATTCATCGTGGTCGGTCTGCATATGGCGGTGTTTATATTTTATTAATTGTTCTTCTTGATTACATTTACAACAGTAGGCTCCTAGCCTTCAACACTCAGGCTCCCTGGCCTAATCAAAACACATAAGCCTCCAACTTATAAAAACTTGGCTCACCAGCCTACAAATCATAGTTACAATTTCTTTCAGAACATGGTTTACAATGGGGCTCGACCTTGGGGACACTACAAAAATTATGTCTTCAACAACTTCAAAGCTTTAACCCATGGTACAATTCTTATTTGTGTGAATAAATGTTCTGGAGTCGAACACAAAAAGAAATCATTGGATTACCGACCATTAATGAATTCCATTAACCAATGCGAGATGACCCACCAATGATGTCAATGGGCCTCAAGGTACCTATAGTACATCCTAATAGGTACGAATAAAGGTCTTGGTGTCGAGTCACCTGTAGGATCTATCAACCAAGAGACATTGATGTATTCCCATGGTTGTTAGCAAGGAAATCTGCCATTGAGGCATGCAGAGTCCAGGGTACTAAGTAGTCTCTAATCTCTACTCCAGAGAAGGTGTTGGTGTCGATGGAGTGAGACTTGTTGGAAGGTGGACCTTAACATATTCCACATCATCCAACGCGAGTGCAGATAGAAATGTTGCAGAAATAATTTTTGGAACAATACTCACTTACTTGTGGATTTTATGAGCCCAAGTTAGTATATGCTCATTGATTTCTCATGTTTTGAGAGTCTGATAAAATGCTAAAAGAAAAATCTAGGGGGGTTTCTTTCCCATCATAATTCATCAGGCCTGGTAAAGAATAATCCTATCCCTGATAAATGCCCCTTTCATACTTTAATGAGCAATTCAAAGGGAGCAAACAAGCTCAAATTTATTAATTCCAAAACAAGACAGT
>SNQJ01S0235972.1:0-13857 GCA_010110895.2 Picea sitchensis
ACATAATAGATCGCATTACATACATCATCATCAATAACATTTAAACATTCATAAAATTTCATACATTTTAAAGTTTAAGTGTATCACTTAATAGTTTCATTGTGAATGTAAATTTTACGAATGTTTAAATGTTATTGATGATGATGTATATGACGCGACATATTGTGAGAATGTGAATTTAATGAATGTTTAAATTATATTAGAATGATGTTGGATATGATGCAATCTATTTTGGTAAATGATAATCTTATGAATGGGTGTCGAAATTGAATTATGGGATATTATGAGATCTATTTCTAACTGGAAAACTTTGATGTTAAGTTGTTGGTACAAGGATACCAAATAGAAATGATGATTGTATGAAATTACATGATGATAATGCATAGAAATGTATGAGTTTGTGTTACAGACTAATCTGCAGGTTATGGGCTATGAAATAGCCAACGTAATGATGATGAAAGTGGATATCATGAAACAAAGTATTCAAATTTCTGCCAAATTGGAATACTCTGTTTCTGCCAAATTGGAATACTCTGTTTCTACCAAATTTATTCATAGCGCTACTGGAATAACGTTATTCCCATAGTGCTAATGTAATCATGTCATGATAAACGCCAACCACCCTAATTTTGTTATGATTACATAAATCGTGGACTGATAATATGCATGTGTCCCAAGATATCTCTTGAATCATTATAAAGCTCAAACCATTGCATGATGGGATCATTCTGTACCTGCAAAGACCCTCTTCAAATCTTCATATTTCCAAACATCATTTTATGATCCTATCACTTGTCGTTCTAATTTGTTGAATTATAAGCACAGGTATTTTTTCAGAAGAAATTGTTATATGCTAACAGTTGTAGGTTGTAAATTCCACTTCCAAATAGTGTTGATTTGCAGCATCGTGTTAGTGATATGACACCTAAAAGAAGTGGGCAAGTTGTCAAATTGGAACCTAAGGGCATTGAGCTTCTCGAATCATATCTGCAGATGGCGCAGATATTTAAAGACGTTGGTTGGTTCGAATTCCTCACCACCTTCCAAGGTTATGATGAACATGTATCTATGGTGTTTTCTCAGAACTTCGATGGTTTCGAAGTGGAGATCGGAAAATTGTTGTTGCTAGTGACAGAACAATCTTTCACCAAATCTTGTAGATTGGTAGTTGGAGGAGAACTATGGTGGAAGAAGGAACATGTAGTCATGGAGTTTTTCAATCAATTTTTGCTACCAGATAAGAAAAACCCATTTTGGAGAAAGGGAGTCCCTCACAGTTGGATTAGACAGGAATGGAACACTACTTTAATAATCATCCACAGGTATATCACCTGCGAAGGAATATTTTCACTCATCTACATATACCACATTAGGTTTTTAATGCATCTAAATGGAGATTATCCTTTAAATATGCCTTACTTTCTACTCAAAATCCTGGCAAATATGTCAAAAAGAGTGCAGTGACACCTTGCCACTACAAAGAGTAGCCTGTTTCATCAAGTCTTAATTAAGACTCTGGTCATTTCTACTCTGAGGGAGGTACAGAAACCTTGGAGATGGTTGATCCAATCCCTAAATCCTGATCTACATCCCAGCAAACAGAAAAGGGGAAAAAGGAAAAGGGTTTTTACACATAAAAAAAGTATTCCAATTGATAAAAACCCTGTTTAAGATGAAATATCTGACATCAGGGTGACAAGAGCCAGTAGAGGTAAGAGACCCAAATTGGATACAGAAACCGAAGATTTTCGTGAGGAAGATGTAAAAATGGAAGCAGATTCTGATGAAGATTATCATGTTAAAACTACAGTCAAACATAAAGCGCCAGAAACCAGTAAGAAAGATGTTGCAGTCAAAAGGAAGAAGAAGAAATATGTGCCTGTATCTCAAAACCCTAGGAGTAATTCTACTAGAGTTACCAACAAATAGAGGCTAAGGTCCAAATCTATGTTTGATCCCTTAATCAAAAAAGAAGATGTCATAGTTATAGAGGATCATTCTAAGGATTCTAAATCATATATCAAACAAAAGATAGCAAAAACCCCATTACATAAAGAACTAGCAAAAAGAGGTAGGCAGAATGTTCCATTCCCTACAAGACCTATAACAAGAGTTGATACCAAAATTTCAAGAGATAAATCATCTGCTAAAGGTATAAGTAGGGTTCCTGAAAATAAAGAAAGCAACTTTATATATTCATACCATATATCAGGCATGCCTGAATCCATTGTTTCAACTAGTTCAGATGAAGAGCATAGCTCGGGATTGGTTTCTAGGTACCAGGTTAAACTAAGAGAGCCTAACATTTCCATAGATCTGAATGAGCCTGCACCTTCAGATGAGATCCCCAAGTTCAAACTTAAATTCAAAATTGACAAAGAAAAGATCAGAGAAATCTAGGAGATGGTAAAACAACTGAAGAAAGAGAAGGCTCATGTAGAACAATGGAGTGCCAAGAAGGAAGAAAGGATTTAGGGTTTCAAGAGGAAGAAAAGAGAGAAAAGAGCATTTCTCAAAGAACTCAGATAAATAAATTTCAAACTCTACTGGCATAACATCGTACTTACCACAAAGCTCAAACAGAAGACTGCCAAGGCTACTGTTGTTATCATACCCTAAAAGCTTTATGGATATTTTGGCACATTCTCAATTTTGATGTTTACCAAGGAACAAATAAATATTTACTTATTTTGGCTTATGAAAGGAAAATACCTCAAAAGGCATGACTAGATCAAACCTATTCCTATTTTGTAGGATCAAATGTATTGTTGAAAGGATCATTCAAGATTAAGCTCTTGAGCGAATATCTATTGTTGTAATGTAAATGCTCTTTTTGAGATAACCTCCCTAGTAGATAGATAAAATTATATCTTATCATTTATAACGTACTATAAATTAGGATCTGATATAGTTTGGATAGTTTAAGTAAACAGAGGAAAGTCTTTATTATGTCGAACAATTGGAGATCCAGGGGACCTGTTTTGAAATTCCTTGTAAAGACATTCTTGTTCCATTTGATACTTAATATCAAAGGCATATGGATGGTTAGATTCTCTTTTCTACTCTACTCTTCTATCTTCATGCTTGAGTTCATTATTCAAATTGCAATGCATTTGTTTTCTTGACTATCAATTGATACAGTAAAGAATTTTCTTTGGTGATTATTTTCAAGTTTTGATTTCAAGTTGATGTTCTTGTTTCTTGATGATATTTTGAAATAAGAATTTATTGTGAGTTTGACAAATTGAAAACTTCACTTTATCTTTTCCTGATTTTTCTAATACATCTATGTTCCTACCCTTTAACTAGTCAATGGGATATATTCTATTCTTATTTATTTTAAACCTTGAGCTAGTTTTCAACCACCTTATTCAAAAAACCAAACCATAAAAACCTTTAAAACACTTTTGCAATAACTCGATGATGCCCTATATTTCCCTCTTAGAGTCAAGTGAAACTTTAGGGACTAACATATTTTGGCACTATTTCTGGGGATGAAGGAACAAATATATTTTCTCTGGGGAAACGACAAAGATTAGATTCAAATCTTGATAGTGAACAAGATTTTGAGAACTACATAAGACTATGATTATTCACCTGGAGAATCCTCTATGGTAATTATGTATCCTAAAAGAGGAGGGAAAGGACCTAAAACTCCTCCAACTTCTTCATCATCTACTAAGATACTAGTAACCAGAACAAATCCAGATCCTGAGCCTGTTGCAGTAGTACCAGATCCTGAAAAGCTACTAAGAAAACCTAAAGTTATTTCTGGAGAGTCCTCATAGTCCTCTGAAATCACTAAAACCCATTCAAATGAGGAGGTAATTACAGAAAGTGAAGTCAAACCTGTCATTGAGCCTGCTACAGTTTAATTTCCTTCAACTATCTCAGAATTAAATCTAGATCAATGAAATATACTTGAAAAACTCATTGAACAAGAATATTTAGACACTTTGCCTAGGGATGAAACCTTGAAAGATTACAACAAAGATATTAACAGTGAACTAGAAACACTCTCTTCATCTTTTGGATCTCTCTCCTCTGAAGAAATTAAATCACATTATTCCTCTTTTGAGAATCCTTTGTTTCTTGGCCCATCATTTGATTATAGTCCAGAAGAGAAACCTATGTCTGCTAAAGATCAAGATTCATTGTCAGTACAGTTAAGTTGTCATACACAAGGGATAATTTCACCTTCAACTTCACCAATATTGCTTACTCCCAAAACTCCAACACCAAAGATAGAAAATATGGTTGTAAATAGAATGGATGCAATTGTTTTAGCAAGGTATGCCCCTTTAATCCTCCCATGAGTCATGTATGACTTTCCACCAAATGATTATATGAAATATTCACCTAGATTTAATGGAAAAGGAGGGGTTACTACTCAAGATCATTTGAGTTCCTTTTACAGTTTTGTAGACAATTTCAATGTAGAGCATTCAGATGTGTGGATGAGATTGTTTGTGCAGAGTTTAGATGGTGAATCAAGAAAGTGGTTCAAGAGTTTTCTACCTAATTCAATTATTGGTATTGAAGCCTTGGATGACACCTTCCTTAGACACTGGGGAGAGAAGAAATATTTTTTATACTACATCACTGAATTTGGTGCTTTAAAAAGGAAACAAGGTGAATCAATACCTAATTTTACCAAAAGATTCAACAAAATGTATGGTAAAATTCCAGACGAGATTAAACCTTCAGATACATTAGCTAAAATCACCTTTGCCAATGCTTTCGATGCTGAATTTTGTTTTTTGCTAAGAGAAATAAGGGTTGTTACCCTCAACCATATGCAATAAGCTTCTATTCAGGTAGAATCAAACATATTAGCGGCAGACAAATTGAAGATTAGCGGTGATAGAGACAGAAAAAAAAAACAAAAAGAGGAGATGCCTTCCTCTTCTAATGCAACATCTGATTCTAAGATAGATTAAATGGATAATATGTTGAATCTATGACATATGAGATGGAAAGATTGAATATGGGAAAAAAACAACCCAGTAGACCTACACAAGAGGGTGGATACATAAACTAAAATCAGTTCAGAAGGCCAAAGAATGCACCCCAGATCAAGGAAAAATCAAGAAGACCAAAATTTTTTGCCTCCTTTCCAGAATAATGCAGTCGATGAGGAAAAGGATGAATATGATATAGAAGATGACCCTATAGTACATCTAAATGATTCTGAAACATCTCCTATGCATGTAACACAACAGGATTATGAAGATACTTTGATTTCTAACCAGTTTGAAGAAGGGGATGTTGATGAGACTGTTCAGAAGGAACCTAAAAGGAAGAAATATAATCTCAAATATAATTCAAGTGCACCTAAATTACATACCACATGTTTCCAAAAAGAAGGTAAGAAATATAGTTAAAGAAGGAATCAGTAAAGACGGTCACGGGATTCAAATTGATCAACCGATGAAGCAACCTACCAAGGTTAGTACTACAGAGATAAAGGAACCAAAAAAGAATGTTTCTTCTTTCAGTCTAGAACATGAAATTAAGAAAATCAATATTTTTGTGCCACTGCTAGAACTCATGA
Source organism: Picea sitchensis (assembly GCA_010110895.2). Lineage (NCBI taxonomy): Eukaryota > Viridiplantae > Streptophyta > Pinopsida > Pinales > Pinaceae > Picea > Picea sitchensis. The sequence continues at coordinate 5,555 of SNQJ01S0235972.1, forward strand.
AAAAAAAGACTTTTAGGAAAACTGTTCTCAAAGCTCTACAATATCCTTCTCAGGTTACCTCTTCAAATATTATCATTCTGGAAGATGAGAACCCTGCTATAACAATTGGACCTCATATTGAATATAGAACTGATACTTCTCCCCCCTTCTATATATCACTAAATGTTCATGATAAGATATTTCATAACTTCCCAATGGATTCTAGTGCCTCACATAATGTCATGCCTAAGGTGGTGATGGAAGAATTAGGATTAGACATTACTAAACCTTACCATGATCTATATTATTTTGACTCCAAGAAAGTCAAATTCCTGGGAGTTATGAAGGATGTGGTTGTTACTCTTTCCCAATTACCTATGAAAATTGTGGTATTAGATGTTACTGTGGTTGACATACCACCAAAATTTGGAATGCTTCTTTCAAGATCCTGGGTCAAAAAGGTAGGAGGAACTCTCCAAATGGGTCTTAGCTATGTAACCATATCTGTTTTTGGTGGGGAACAATGGAGATTATACAGGGAAGTAAGAATGGATTATTTGGTAAGTGATCACGAGAACCCCACTAATCATCCTATATATTGTGTAGACGATGATCTTGGTTCCTCTATTTTTCACATGAGTGATCATATGGTAGAAGTATCAGTTAGAAAGACACCAACTTCTATTTGGGGCAAAGAAGATAATTTTGTTTGGAAAATGTATTTTGATGGGGCATGTTATAGAGAAGGTTATGGTGTTGGGATTGTCTTCATTTCCCCTACCAAGGAGGTTATTCCTATGTCATATAAGCTTGAATTTGACACAAACAATAACATCAATGAGTATGAAGCCTTGTTGTTAGGGTTGAAAGCTGCTAAAGATATGGGTATAGATAAGCTTTCTGGTTTTGGTGATTCAAAACTTATTATTCACCAAATCAAGAACATATATCAAACCAAACATAAAAGGTTGAAATAGTATAGAAATGAGGTATGGGATTATGTGGATAATTTATTTTTGGCATTCAATATTACTTTGGTGCACATAAGTTTAAATCAGCAGGATGACTCTTTGGCACTTGCAACTAGCAACTTTAAAACTCCAATGTTTCCTAATCTGAAATTTGAAGTTCAGGTTAGACACAAATCCTAAATACCAGACAATATAAAACATTAGCAGGTCATTAAAGATGATGAGGAAATTCAAATATTTTTGAAAACTATTGAAGATTTTTCTAACATTTCAATAGATCAATATGATGAAGATGGTGAGGTAGAGGTACATGCTGTAGATATTCTTCAAGACAATATTGTTGGGCACAAAATTATCGAACTGAAAACCAAAAATATACCTAAAGGTTTGGTCCCACTAGAGAGGTTGTTTGATCACAATGATGTTTCCAGGAAGGCATGTATTCAGACAGAAGAAACTAATGTAGTGGAGTATGACATCAACACTGATTCAAATCCCAAGTTGGTCAAAATATCTAGAAAACTATCACAAAAACATAAACAAGCATATGTTGAATGAATGAAGAAATATTCAGATATATTTGCTTGGTCTTATGAAGATTTGAAGGTGTTTTATCCAGATATCATACAACACAAAATTCTCCTGAAACCTGGATCGAAACCTTTTAAGAAAAACTCCAGGTAGTTTAATCCTTTGTTTTTACCTGTAATAGAAAAGGAGATGAAAAGGTTATTGAAATCCAAAATCATAGTGCCACTAAGATACTCAGAGTGGGTGGCCAACCTTGTACCTGTCATAAAGAAGAGCCGAGAGATAAGGCTTTGTGTGGACTTTGAGAATTTGAACAGGTGCTCCTTGAAAGACAATTATCCATTACCAAAATTGTATCATATTTTAGAGAGATTTGTAGGAGAAAATAGGATCTCTATGCTTTATGGATACTCAGGGTACAATCAAATATCAGTAGTAGAGGAGGACAAAAAGAAAACAACTTTTACCACTCCCTGTGACACTTTTATGTATGAAAAGATGCCCTTTGGATTGATGAATGTAGGAGGCACATTTAAAAGGGCTATGGACATTTATTTTATTGGTGAGAGAGACAGGTTTGTAGTTATTTATCTTGATTACATCACTTTATTTTCAACATCTGACGAAGAACATTTACAACACTTGAAGCAAACTTTTGAGAAATGTAGGAGGTACGGTAAATCATTCAATCCTAAAAAATCACACGTTTCCATGCAGGAAGGAAATATTTTAGGACATATTGTTTCACCTGAAGGTATTAAAATAGGTCATGAAAGAGTAAAGGTTATCCAACAAATAGACATCCTGAGAAACAAAAATTCTATTCAGTCCTTCATTGGTAAAATTATTTTTTTAAGGAGATTTATACCAAATTTTGTAGAGATTATCAAGTACATTACTGACATGTTGAAAAAGGATGCATAGATTATGTGGATACCAGAAGCTAAAGAATCTTTAAAAAAGATAAAAAATGATCTTGTTCAGGCCCTTGTTCTCATCAATCCAAATTACTCCAAAGAATTCATGATTTTCTCTTTTTCCTTAGAAAATACCATAGATGTTGTTCTTCTGCAAAGAAATGAGCAAGCATATGAGCAGCGCATCTCCTTCTTTAGAAAAACTCTCAGAGATTCTGAATTGAAGTATGATATAGTGGAGAAACATGCCTATGCCCTGATAAAGTCTCTAAAATCCTTCAGAGTATATGTTCTTCAATCTGAGATCAGGGCTTATGTCCCAAGCTGTGCAGCAAAGAAATCTTAGTTCATCCTGATTGTGAAGGAAAGAGAGGGAAATGGATAATAAAAATCTTGGAGTATAACCTCACTATAAATCCTACTCAGTTGATAAAAGGTCAAGGCCTTTCCAAATTAATGACATAATCTAATTGCAAATCAATTGGGTTGTACCATCTTTCAGGTAAGACACAGAACTCTTCATTCCAGATTGAAGAAACAAATTCATAGGTAAACAAAAAGTATGTTTCTTAACCATGGTACAAAGATATCGTATTTTGTCTTCTGAATTTTCAATCTCCTCCATAATTGGATAAATTGAAGTTCAGATCATTAAAATTAAGATCAGTAAAATACTGCATTATTGATCAAATCTTATTCTGGAAAGACCCTCATGACATTTTGTTGAGGTGTGTGGATGAAAAAGAGGCCAAACAATTTTTTTGGGATCTACATCATGGTGTTTGAGGAGGCCATCACCATTGGAAAGATACTACCTTCAAAATTCTCAGGGCAGGCTATTATTAGCCAGTTAATTTCTCAGACATTTTTTCTTAGGTCAGGGCATGTGAAACCTATCAGAAATTTGTTGGAAAGAAGAAACTTATGTCTCTGCCTATGAAACCAATTATCACTCATGGACCATTTTAACAGTGGAGATTGGATTTTATTGGGGATATCAATCCTTCATCCTCAGGGTAGCATAGATGGATTCTTACAACCACAGATTACTTTACAATGTGGATTGAAGAGATTCCAACTCAGAATGCAACAGACAAGGTAATCATGGATTTTCTTGAAGGATGTATCTTTTCCAGGTTTGGCTGTCCTAAAAAACTAGTCACTGATAATGTACAATCTTTTAAATCCAATTCCATGATTGATTTCTACAATAAGTATAATATTAAATTGGTACACTCTAATCCCTACTACCCCCAATGGAACGGGTTAGCAGAGTCCTCCAATAAAATCTTGATAAGGATTATCAAAAAACTATTGGTAGAAAATAAAAAATCATGGGATTCCAAGTTAAAGTTTTCCCTATGGGTTGATCGTACCAGTAACAAAAATTCTACTGGGACCTCTCCTTTCCAAATGATATATGGGACAAAAGCTATTATTTTGACTCAATTAGTCCTACCAATTTTAAAGTTTTTACAAGAAGAGTTAGAAGAACCCAATGATCTCCAAAGAAGAATTTTTCATATTATTGGGGTTCAACATGTCAGAGAATAGATGAATTAGAAAGCTACTGCTCATCAGAGAAAAGTCAAGGCCACATTTGATAAAGGAACTAAGAATTTTTTTTTTAATGAAGGAGATTTGGTGTTAAGGTGGGATGCTAGGAGAGAGGATACAGAAAACCATTGTAACTTTGATAACCTATGGTATGGTCCTTTCAGAATAGCCAAGGTAATGGACAATAACAATTTTCTCCTGCATAATCTAGATGATACATAAACTTTTGGAGGACCAGTGAATGGGAGGTTCTTGAAACACTATTTTCTTTAAAGAATTATCATGTTTTCATCTTGTACAATAGGTTTTCCTTTCAATAAAGACTCCATATACCCAATGGACTTGTGTTCTACAGTTGTGTTGTGAATAAAGATTGACAGATGCGGGGAGATAAGTGAATCATATATAAAGGAAAAGGCATTAGTTTGCAGTTTTGGGAGTTTCCCTTCAAAACTCCACCCCTAGAAGGAGCCAGTGTTAGTCTCTATTTTTTCTTTTGATTTAGTGAGAAACTCTAATTCTAAAATCCTCCCTACCTATACTTCATTGTTTTATTTCATTTGATTTTTATCTTTGTTTTGACTTTGCTATGTTTCACATTTTAGATTTTTGAATAATTTTCTTAAGTTTGGGGTTTAAGACATGGTTTTAGGAGAATTTCCATATCATATGCCTATTTGAATCTTGCAAATTCAAATTTCTGCCAAAGTTATTAATAGCGCTACTGGAATAATGTTATTCTCGTAGCACTAATGTAATCATGTCATGATAAGCGCCAGCCACCCTAATTATATTATGATTACATAAATTGTGGACTGATAACCCGCATGTGTCCCACTATATCTCTTGAATCATTATACAGTTTAAACCATTACATGATGGGATCATTCTGTACCTGCAAAGACCCTCTTCAAATATTCATATTTCCAAACATAATTTTATGATCCTGTCACTTGTTGTTCTAATTTATTGATTTATAAGTGCAGGTATTTTTTCAGAAGAAACTGTTATATGCTAACAGTTGTAGGTTGTAAATTCCACTTCCAAACAGTGCCAAGTTGCAGCATTGTGTTAGTGATATGGCACCTAAAAGAAGTGGGAAAGTTGTCAAATTGGAACCCGAGGGTGTTGATATTCTCGAAGCATATCCACATATGGCGTAGAGATTTAAAGATGCTGGCTAGTTCGAATTCCTCACCACCTTCCAAGGTTATGAAGAATAGGTATCTATGGTGTTTACTTAGAACTTCAATGGTTTCGAAGTGGATATCGGAAAATTATTGATGCTGGTGACAGAACAATCTATCACCAAAGGTTGCAGATTGGTAGTTGGAGGAGAACGATGGTGGAATAAGGAACATGTAGTCACATAGTCTGTCAATCAATTTTTCCTACCAGATAAGAAAAACCCGGATTGGAGAAAGGGAGTCCCTCACAGTTGGATTAGATAGTAATGGAACACTGCTTTAATCATCATCCATAGGTATATCACTTGTGAAGGAAGATTTTCATTGATCTACATCTACCACATTAGGTTGTTAATGCATCTAAACGGAGATTATCCTTTAAATATGCCTTACTTTCTACTCAAAATCCTGGCAAAGATGTAAAAAAGAGTAAAGTCACACCCTGCCACTGCAAAGAGTAGTCTGTTTCATCAAGTATTCATTAAGACTCTAGTCGTTTCTTCTCTCAAGGAAGTACAAAAACCTTGGAGCTGGTTGATCCAATCCCTAAATCCTAATCCACATCCCAGCAAACAGAAAAGGGGAAAATGGAAAAGGATTGTTACACAGAAACAGAGTATTCCAATTGATAAAACCCCTATTAAAGAGGAAATCTCTGACATTAGGGTGACAAGAGCCAGCAGAGATAAGAGACCCAAATTGGATACAGAAACCGAAGAGTTTCATAAGGAAGATGTAAAAATGGAAGCAAATTCTGATGAAGATAATGATGTTAAAACTACAGTCAAGCATAAAGCACCAGAAACCAGTAAGAAAGATGTTGGAGTCAAAAGGAAGAAGAATAAACATGTGCCTATATCTCAAAAACCTAGGAGGAATTCTTCTAGAGTTACCAACAAATACAGGCTAAGGTCCAAAGTTATGTTCGATCCCTCAATCAAAAAAGAAGATGTCATAGTTATAGAGGATCATTTTGAGGATGCTAAAGCAGATATCAAACAAAAGACAGGAAAAACCCTATTACATAAAGAACCAGCAAAAAGAGGTAAGAAGATTGTTCCATTCCCTACAAGACCTGTAACAAGAGCTGCTACCAAATTGTCAAGAGCTAAAGCATCTTCTAAAGGTATAAGTAGGGTTCCTGGAAATAAAGAAAGCAACCTTCCATATATCATACATGCCCGAAGCCATGGATTCAACTAGTTCAGATGAAGAGCACATTCCAGGATTGGTTTCTAGGTACGAGATTAAACTAAGAGAGCCTAAGGTTTCCATATATCTGAATGAGCCTGCACCTTCAGATGAGTTCCCCAAGTTCAAAGTTAAATTCAAAACTCACAAAGAAAATATCATAGAACTCCATACGATGGTAAAACAGATGAAGAGAGAGAAGGCTCGTGTAGAACAATGGAGTGCCATGCAGCAAGAAAGGATTTAGGGTTTCAAGAGGAAGAAAAGAGATCAAAGAGAATTTCTCAAAGAACTCAGAGAAATAAATTTCAAACTCTATTGGCATAACATCGTACTTACCACAAAGCTCAAACTGAAGACTGCTAAGGCTACTGCTGTTATCATACCCTAAAATCTTTATGGAGATTTTGGCACATTCTCAATTTTGATGTTTACCAAGGAACAAAGAAAGATTTACTTATTTTGGCTTATGAAAGGAAAATACCTCGAAAGGAATGACTAGATCAAACCTATTCCTATTTTGTAGGATTGAATGTATTGTTGAAAGGATCATTCAAGATTAAGTTGTTGAGAGAATATCTATTGTTGTAATGTAAATTATCTTTTTGAGCTAACCTCCCTAGTAGATAGATGAAATCAGATCTTATCATTAATAGCATACTAGAAATTAGGATCTTATATAGTTTGGATAGTTTAAGTAAACAGAGGAAAGGCTCTGTTATGTCAAAAAAATGGAGATCCAGGGGACCTGTTTTGAAATTCCTTGTAAAGACATTCCTGTTCTATTTGATACATAATAGAAAAGACATATGGATGGTTAGATTCTCTTTTCTACTCTATTCTTCTATCTTCATGCTTGAGTTCATTATTCAAATTGCAATGCATTTGTTTTCTTGACTATCAATTAATACAGTAAAGAATTTGTTGTGATGATTATTTTCAATTTTTGATTTCAAGCTGATGTTCTGGTTTCTTGATGATATTTTGAAATAAGAATTTATTGTGAGGTTGACAAATTGAAAACTTCACTTTCTCTTTTCCTAATTTATCTAATACATCTATGTGCCTACTCTTTAACTAGTCAATGGGATATATTATGTTCTTATTCTGAATTTCTTGTTTATTTTAAACCTTGAGCTAGTTTTCAACCACCTTATTCAAAAAAAAAAACCATAAAAACCCTTAAAACACTTTTGCAATAACTCGATGACACCCTAGTTTTACCTCTCACAGTCAAGTGAAACTTTAGGGACTAACAGGTATGTTATCCAGTTGTGCAGCGTTCTCTCTATGGGCCAAAAACCCATGAAATTGCAAATGAGTTCATGCATCTATTGGTCACTATAATTGCTTATTTAACTAAACAATCAAGTGCTACATAAATTGTCAACCCAGGGAAGTCTGTTTATTTCAAAGGTAACCATGCACTATATATGCTCAATCTCAAAAGCAACCTAGAGTTGTAGTAAAAACATATTAATCACACTTTGCCTTGAACGAACTAAAGTTCTAACTTGAATTACAAGAAAGCAATCTACCTATTGCGGAGTTTAATGTTTAAAGAAATAATTGTCCAAAGAATCCTAGATTACATTAAAGAAATAATAGACTGGAAAATAAATTCTTAAAGACACTACAAAAGGAAAGATCACTATTCTATAACCAGAGAACATGACCCTATTCCCAAAGCAGGAATCTTCAGCACCTGTTTCCAATCACCATACTTTTATGAACTCATTGCTAATTGAAATGATTGACGCACACTAAAGACTGACTACCTCTAACAGAGAACAAGACCCTATTTCCTAAGTAGGAAACTTCAACACCTATTTTTGATTAGCACACTTTCATGAACTCATTAAAATAATTGACATGCACTGAAGGTTAACTATCTCTAACAGAGAACATGACCCTATTTCCTAAGTAGGAAACTTCAACACCTATTTCTGATTAGCACACTTTCATGAACT